>APFE031612925.1:0-24217 GCA_000404065.3 Pinus taeda
TGTGTGGTACATGCTCATCGTATGGTTAATGGCTATTGTTTATATTTCGTTTTGATTTTTAGATCTCAGATTGACAATCTTATTTAACTCAAATAATTCTCCTAGAACTTTTCATCTTAGCTTTAGGCTTAACTTTCCATTTAGGGACCACCCCCCTTAGCTAGCCTAGGAGATAGCTAAAACGGAGAGAGTTGGGATCAGTGTGACAGCCCCTTCTCTGAGTTCCCTGCCACCAACCACACCTTGTGGGGTTGAAGGCTTTTCTCGCTAACTGTGTAGGTAGGTGCGGGCGGCAGGGTCAACAGATCCAACATATAAGATTTGGGACAACCAACCAGAGGATGATAATTTGGAGGATGGCACTATACATCTTGAAGAACTGGAAGAGGAACTTATAAGGGAGGAAGATGAAGCAGTAGACATGCCACCTCCACCATCTAGTGGCAGTGCTCGAGTTCTGAGTCTTGTTCCTTTGTTGTCGCCACCTCCATCTACACTCTCATGTGGAGGGCATGTGCCTTCTAGTTCTTGTCGTCGGTCTGTGCGGGAGACTCCTAGAAGACCACCACGACCTGCTCATACATTAGACTCTCGTGGCAAGGGCCACATGTAGTAGTAGATAATAGATTTACAATTTACTTGTCTTTTCTAGTTTCTGTTAGTTTTCATAACTGTTGAGTCTTGAGTCTTGACTCTTTGAGTCTTTCATATCACAACGATATTTTTTGTAAACAATATATGACTGTTACAATGAAAGTTTGAAGTTTGAAGTTGGCAATTATAACTCATTGGTAATGATTCTGAGTTATGAATATGATGCTTCGTGAAAGTTGTTTCATTTCATTTCATAATTCATTTTATAACATTTCATTTCATGTTAACAGTTAGATATTATTTCTTGTAATGGTTAAACTTAGCTTACAAGTACAACTTTGGTGATCAATGATGATAAATGTTATATATTGAATTTTCAATTTTGAAAGCTTGAAGTTTAAACTTTAAGATTGAATTTGATGAATCATGATTCACGAGACTCAATATGTTACAGTTGTAATATGTATTTTACTAACTTGTGGACATGGTTGATGACGATTATAATTTCTAGATGATTGATGTGATATGGTTCAATGATCAATCTATGTTTTTTTATGTTTTTTATGTCTAATTCATCATTCTACATGTTTTTGTTAACATATATGTATCAAAAATTAAAAATAATATATATATATATATAATATATATATATTTATTTATTTTAAATCACTTTGAGATTCGCTTCCAAACTAAGAGCTTCTGAAAATATCACTCCTGCCCCCGTTTTCTTTCCCCGCTGCCCCAATGGTTCCACTGTATGTCGATTCGATGGAAAGTTTATTTTACAGCCGGCCATGAGATATGTAGGTAATGATTCTTCAATAAAATGTAACACCAATACTCGTCTTACGATTGTATTATTTAACTTAAAAGAATAACCATTATTAGATGGTATACCTGACAAGAGAAATGCTTGGCAATGTTTAGTTAAAACTCATGTAATTCAATACCACGTACGAGATTGTTAACCAGAAATAAATTGAAATATATTAAGTATAAGGTGCTTTTAATTTTTCAAGTATAAAAATTTCACGATTCCCATGCGAGGATATAGTTAATAAAAGAAATTTCCCTTAACAAAATATTGAATGGAATTTAAGTATACCTTGGATATAGTTAATAAAATGAATTTCACTTTTAGAAATTACTTGATTGTAATCTAAGTATAGTGGAATTGTTCTTGTTCAGATACACAATATGTATATGTAAATTAGGTGTGAGATCAGAGAATTTAACTAAGGTTGACAGAAACACTAAAAACTCTTTAGAAGAGCTTAATATTTTATTACTAAACATAATTATTTAGAGATACATGTGAAGGAAAGTCAATAATTTCCTCTGCGGAGCTCCGTCGTCTTGAAATGATGTTCTTGCACAGTGACATTAAATTTGCTTACATATGAATAGTGGGCGGGGCCGTTTGCACAGTGGTGATTAATGTTATATCACCTCCTTTTAATCACGAACACTAAACTTTAGCTTGTCTGCTGGTTTAAGTGTCAGTTACGCTTACAATAAAACATTTTATTTTTTTCTTCTGGCTAATTCCATGCTCGTTTTTTTTTCCTTTGCTAGTGTAGTTTTATCTTCATCTTTTTCGCTTTCCTTATGAGCTTTCTCTGCTTATTTACATTTTTAACATCAGCAACTTTTTCCAGATTGGGATGCAATGCAAGATCTTGAACAAGGTAATCTAATTCATGTTCTCCCCACTTTCCATAAAAAACCAGTAAAATGCACTCATCTTCGAACACAAGTGGTCTCTTAACAACATCCATCGTAATATCCTCCACTCTCACAGAAATATTAGAAGCAGATCCAAGCACATTACTAGCAATTAGATTCAGAGACAAGCAAGTTTTACTCTCATATAGAATGGAATCTAACTCTGAATCTTTATGATCACCAATCAAATCATTATGTTGATCTAATACCTCTTGTAATTCAAAATACTACCTCGATAAAAAAATATTACGAGCCCCAAAATACTTCCAAATGAGTTCCAAAAAACATCATCAAAAAGATCACCATCCAACATTATTCCACACATTGTACTTCAATCAAACTGATGACTTTCTAAGCATGTATCCACAACAAAACTCTAATTCTTCACACGCAACACGCAGCAGGCCGCAATAGACTTTCCACTGTCAGCTTTCACCAAGTCCCAACACCACTGCGACAAGCTCGTAGATTCACTAACAGCGACGCTTTTGCAACATCTCAGTCGGCTCTTAAGCTCACACGTATGCATTTAACACGCCCACTCCAATGATGTCTCTTTTCTGGACAGCAGGGATTTTTGTCAAATCATCCTCACAAATGTCGGGAACACACTTAAAACAACTACTTCTCCAAATCAGATTCGGCCTCTGGTAAACACTACAAACACGCTGGTTGGCGCCTCTATTTTGATTGGTCCAAACGCTGTTGTCTGCTGATCTGTCACGCGCACCACTCAGCGTATATCCCAGTTGTTTGTGGCTTTAGGAATGATCAGATCGACTCTCCACCAGCAGAACGAGAACACCAGAATGCAGATGGCTCACACCACGCCATAGAGAATACACAGACTCGTCCAGGCTTGGTAGGAAACGACCAACAGTCTTCACCCAACTTTTTCAGGCACAAACGACAAGCCAAAGAACAGTCAAATTTCTTTACACATCTCCTCGCCTCTTCCACTCGACTTCCTTAGGTGCACTGGCTATCCAACGAGCCAAAAACTATGAAAAGGGAAGTCGATTTTCTCAGATTGCCACCAGACCCTGAGCTCTATGCCTCAACGGAGTTCAACACACATCTGATGCCTCCATGGAGCACGATGACAAATCGACTCTCTTAAACATAGCTGCTTCAACTTAAAACAGTGACAGGCTCAAAACATTTCCTCGGCCCTCTAGGCTCCTCTGCACTATAGCATTATCGATAACATAATCCTCACGTATTAATCATATTGAGAAAGTTATTTTCTAAACTCATAAAACCTAAACTGAAAACATAACATGAAGAGAGTTTGGTGTCTTTTCTTTGGGGCCACTAAAATTAGAGCTAAGATGTTCTCATTATCATAAAACACTACACATACATTAAATAGTGACATGTATACATTATTTAAAATTAAGTCTAAGGATGTGATTTTCAGATTTAAATTGGTATGCAATTGACATGTGCTTTTAATTATAATATATATTAAAATTAAATTAAAAAAGATTGTGATTATCAGTTTGTTTTCAAAAGGTATTTTATTTCATTATGAGTAAAATCACGATTAAGAGAAAATGTGGCATTTTTGTGGGTAGTTTTATTTTAACATTTTTTTGTTTGTTGTTTTTAAATTAATTGTGTGATGTTTTTTAGTTAATAAAAATTTAAATTAGTTTAAACTATATAAATTAAATGGTTGATAAAATTTTAATAGACATTAATTCATAATAAACATCAAAATATTTTATTTGGATTATGACTATTTTAAGAATATTTTTAAAATATTTATTGGAAGACTAAATTTTCTCATCCACCTAATAGTTACTAATAACTAAATTAAGATTTTGAAAGCCCTATATCAAAATAAACTCCTTTATCTAAGTAAATATTTGTATTTGTTAGTGAAAACATTTATTTTATAAAATATAAAAAAAATTGAAATTGAAATATTAATTTTAATGAAAAAATATTTTAGATTTTAGTCCCATAATTAGTAAACCTTAAGATTCCCCGATCAGGGGGTTTGATGGGGGTGTTAACACGAGAGGAGAGGAGACTCATTAGAAGGTGCATAATATGCTTAACATTTGTCTTAACCTTGAGAATGCGTGGAATTCGACAGCTGATGGGCTTAGGATTTCTCAATGCAGGTATAGCCAATTTAAATGCATGGTTAAATACATTAAGCGTGGGAATGTAGGTGAAGATTTATCCTCGACCTCCTTCTTCTAGTTTCATTAGTGGTTGCAAGGTCTTACTTCTCTTTTGTTGGATTTAGAACCTGGAATATTCTTTTAGCTTGAATTGAGGCCTTTGGTAGCGAGTTTAGAGGGTAGAAAGATTTCTGGTGTAAGATTTAGCTTCAGGTAATGTTGGGCAGTGGATCCCCTGCATAACGGTTTTGGAGCTAAAGCCCACAATTTTGGGTAAAAGTATGGTAAAAGTTGCGCGAAGTGTGCGGAGCGCGAATTGTAATGGGTTAAGTCCAAAGGTAGTCCGCCCTAAAATGTTATAGTTTAATTTAGAATGTGTCGGCTTGCCCATGGTCCGCGAACCATGGGAATGTATAAATAGAGCAAGGATCTAGGATTAGAAGACAGTTTTGGGATGATAGCTTTGATGTATGGGTTTGTGAAAGCATAAGTGCTCTGAGTCTGTAAGTCTGAGTCGAGGGTAGTAGAAGGTAGAAGAGGCTCTACAGTTGTGTGCGCAGAGGCCTGGTAGAGTCCATAGTTGTGTGCACGGACCCCTACAACTTAGTGTGTAGGGAAGAAAGTGGAATATACTGAACGGAATATCAATAAAGATAAGTGTTTCTGAAATATTGTGTATTTGATTGCCGATCTAAATGTTTATGCTTATGTTATGATTTTATGAAGTATATTTAAGATTTATGACAGTGTACATTGGGTTTAATTGTTAAATGTTTGCTTAAAGACCTTAAAGAATAGATCAGATCTATAATAACAATAATAAGACCAAGGATCTAAGAAACCCCCCTTCAAGGATCTTCGCAAAGTCCAGACTACTGTGCAAAATAGCAGAAGTGCATAGATCGGGTTTCGAATTCTCCAGTCCTCATCAAGACATCCCTAGGGTGCGGAAGCCTGGTTCCAACACCCTCCCATACTGCCTCAGGTGAGACTTCAGTCCATGCTCCGCAAATTGTTGCAGAAAGGGCCGATAGTACGGGATTTGTTTGGCTAAAAACTGTTTCGAACCTGGGTCAGGGCCCAATAAGCCAACAAATGGTTCCGTTGTTGGGACTGGGATCTGCCTAAAGGGATGTCTGATGTTGGAATGCTGGAATCCTACAAAAAAAGAGATTGAAGATTTGTTTGATCAGAAGCTTCACGAGTTCATGGTATAGGAAAACAGAAACCCTCAAATATTTAAGAAGAGATGGCTGGATCGCTATATATACATAGAAATCCACGAGATATTCTTTGTATCTTTCTCGTTAGAACTATATGAATGGATCACGAGGTTAGCAGACAACACAGGAAGGTGTAAGCTTGATCAGCTAATAGTATGGATGTCGGAGTTAGTGTGCATGGTAGAGGCATCTGAAGATAAGATCGCGTGGGCCGTAGATCATTAGTTGGATCAGATAATAGGAGGGTTTATCACTGAATTTGCGATTGACACCACTGTCAGCCACAACAAAGCCGAAAGGCATTTCCTTAAGGGATCGCGAGGTAAGTACGTCAAATCATTGAATACCTGGATCAAAATGTTGTTATGTGAAAAACAGGTTATGTGAATCCATTGATGTCTGGGGTAACGGGGAGTGGAAGAGGCTACCAAGGGATCGAAGGATTAGAGAAAAGTCCCCTAATTTCAGTTTCGCAGGAAGGTGAGGAGGAGCTTGTTGGGTTTTTCCTGAGAAGTGAAGTCCGGTTGATAAAGCAGCGCATTCCACAACTACCACCCCCATCCACATCGTCGCCTTCCTCACCTCCATCCACCCCGTCTCCACCTACCCCACCTTCACCACCCCCAAGGTTGGAATGGCGAGTGCGATCAAGTTGCCTGTGTTTAGAGGCATAGGGAATGAAGAACAAGACCAGTTTTAATTTGTGGTGAAGGCAGTATGGGAAGCCCAAGGCGTTACAGACGATAACATTAAAAAGGCTACTTTGGTGAGCGTGTTGCAGGATCGCGCATTAACATGGTATATTAAGCATTCCAACGATCATCCGAGTGTTGGAATAGCGGAGATCCAGGATGCGTTAACTAAAGAGTTTAGTCGACCAAAATCACAAACTCAGTCGATTATTGGATTTAAGGAAAATGTGATGCTTCCAGGAGGGACACCATGGGATCTAGACCAGCACCAAAAGTATGATCTATGAGGCAGATATGACACTTTCGGATACGCAACACCGCGCCTAGTTTGTGGCATCCCTGACACTGCACCTAAGGATAGCGCTGCCACAACAGAAGATCTTGACCCAGGCCAAAGCCTTAGAAATAGCGACGAGGTTACATGAAACGCCAATACAGATCCTGGGTTGGGAGTCCAACAAATCCACGCGCAATTACAAAACCTGTGCCTAGAGATGCAGAACTTGAAGAAGGATAGGGCGCCCTAGTTAGAGGCGTAAGAAGAAGTATGGTATATAAAATGTAAGGGTCAAGGTCACGATAAGGATCACTGTCTGGTATTCGAGAACTATTTGGCAGGAGGGGGATTGATGCCATTAAGACTGGAGGTACAAGGAGGACCGAGTGCGGCCCCTGCACTTTGGTGTGCGATTTGTCAAGTAGGAGGTAAGCATGGAATAGACAACTACCACTTATTACAAAAGTATACCCAGATTCCGTAGCAATTGTATTGTAACTTCTGAAGATTAGTGGGTCACGATGAGCAAACGTGTCGAAGTTATGAACTAATGATGGATAGAACCCCGGTGTATCGAATACAGACTGAAACACTAGGTTTCGATCCGGTTGCAGGGGCGCACGGAGGATTCCAAGGGTATGGACGAGGGAGAGGTGGAAAGTGACCTGGACAAGGGAGAGGCGGAATGTAACTTGGACGAGGGTGTGGACAGCTGATCTACTATAATTGTGGAGGGTCGGGGCACTACACATGCAATTCTACCAACCCTATGAGGATATCTTGTCTATATTGTGAACAGTTTGATCATGAAATGGTAGATTGTCCAACTCTGATTTCCCAAATGCATGAGAAAGGGGTATTACAGGCCACCCCGACTCAAAATATCCAAATGATGAGGTCCGAACCTCGTGAAGAGGATCCCAGCGTAAATATGGTACTCAGAAGTGGCACAACCACGAGAGAAGATAAGAGGAAACTGCCTGAAGAAGAATCGAAGGTTCGTGAGGCTCCTACAAGGGAACTTGTGTCTGAACACGCGAAAGAAATAGTCAAAGAGGCCAAGAAGGGTATCGTGGAAGATCCCGATTCAAATAGTACGGATCAACTGGAGGCGGGAATGGATCCTTATATGATTACTACCTTCTTAGAAACATGTATGAAGCTGCTATGCAATAATAAGGCAGTCAAAGGATTGCAAGAACTGATCACTAGGTGCACAGGATTAGGAGAGCCATGTATGGTTCGAAAGCTTGGAAAGCATACTTTGCGCACTAGACGGGAAATGTGACTGACGGCGTAAATAGGTGAGTATGAGATGGATATGTCATTTTGGATTTAGGGTTGGATGCAAATGTATTGCCTAAGAAAACGTGGGAGCATATGGGAAGGCCTGCGCTACAATGGTCTCCCATCCAACTTCGAATGGCCAACCAACAAAAGATCTTACCAATGGGAAGGTTGCAAGGGGTTATAGTGGTCATTGAAGGCGTAAGTATACAGACAGACTTTGAGGTAATAGAAATTGTTGATGACAGTAATCCGTACCCCGCATTACTAGAAATAGAATGGGCCACGGACATGAATGGATTTATCAACCTGAAGAAGCGAAAGATGATGTTTGAGAAAAAGTCGCTACGTGTAATTGTCCCACTAGATCCAGCTGAAGGAGCATGCTACACTGAGCATGTGCGCGATGAAGACAGTGATGATGAACTAGACTGCATTTACGAGATAACGGTGCAAGGCCAGGATCAAGTGAATCCAATGGCGAATGGAAAACTCTCATGGGAATGCGACAGTTCCTGCATGTCGGATTCAGATGAAGAAGTAGAGTGCTGGCAGAACCGATTGCATGAGGTAACGACGCTAAATTGTAATATGATGATCAGATCACTGCGGCACATGACAACTGAGTAAGGACACTACCAAGAAGTGACAACGCAACGAATGAGGAGGAATTTATAGACTGTCGGGGAACTACAATTATGGAGAGGAAGCATGACAATGCACAGGAAGGGGTGTTGTGCACAACAACCACACAAGGGTGGAAAGCACCTTGGAAGATTAGGTGGAATAGGCACGAACGTAAAAGGCGGCTGCATGTACGGGCTGGGGGCCCACATCGTCGAATTTGTTCTGGGCAGCCAGGATAGAGTGATTTGGGCACCCACTTACAACAAAGGATGCAGTTGTGTGCTGCACAATCATCGCTTCAAGTAACGTTGCATGTACCAAGGGTTCGGTGGGCATATAGGACCATAAATAAGACAAAGCGTGTGAAGATGACCGTATCCGTGCCCAGATCGAATGAAACCAGGAAGGTGGAAAAATTTTTCTCGTGCACAGTCCCTGCAGCTCGGACTAACCTGGGCAAAGGAATTTGGCAATTGGATGAAGTTATTTGGTGCGGCAGCTTGAGACTCCATGAACTTGATGAAGAATGGGTATGAACTTGATGAAGAATGGGTAAGGTTGAGGAGGAAAAGTGTGAGGTTTGACGAAGAAATTAGCAAAACAAAAAGAGGAGTCGCACAAACGAGTTGTGCGAATCTAGGAATAAGGGGCCCTGACCTGGCTAGCTCTCCTACGATACTGGAACAAGCTGTGACCCTTCTATCATGGTTGCAACTGCACCCTACCGAATGGGGGAGCACAAAACGCTATGCGCTACTAGATGCAAAGGTACGCGAAGGGTGCCCACACCCTGGGCTACCAGGGAAGTGGAAGCCTCGCACGGGGGGTGCGACCACCTGACTATCTGTAGGAGGCCCAGTCTCAGTGCCCCATGTAGTTGGAAGAGGGCGCAAGACTATAAAGAAGTCTGTAGGGAGGTTGTGCGGCATGGATGTATTACTTAGGATCAATATGCAATATAGAACGCGTCCACATACGAAGTCTTGCGCTGTTACGTGGGAAGGATGGAAGGTGACTGTTGTAGACACTGTTCATGAGAAGATGCCCCATTTAAGACACCAAGGAGCGAGCAACGGGTAAGTAAGACATAGGGTTAAATGGATCTACCACCAAAATCGCATTAATAAGCCACGAACGGGGGACACAGCTGAATTTGAATTCGACAAAGTATATAAAGAACAGGTGGCTTGTCACAAAACAAAGTTTGGCCGTTTGAAGATTAGGACGTTCTAGTTAAAAACGATAGGAGCAAGATGAAAGAGAAGCTCTTGAAAGAAAGCACATGGTTTCAAGAATTGCCAAAGGAACAACAAGAGTCATTACTAAGGTCGATATCCACAACCAAGGATGTTACACAGAACCCTGTGCAGCAGGTGGGAGGGACAGCCGAAATCCTAAATCATCCAGGACATCACGGACCAAGAAGGACCCCCAGTTAATAGGACCAATATGGATGTCACCACGGAATCTGTGATTTAGCAAGTTGTCAATGGAAGAAAAGGGTGAGGCCATTACTATTGAGAGCGACGATGAGGAAGAAGACCCTCCGACATATGTTGAAGAAATGGAACCAGAGGAAGAAATAGAGGAAGAACCAGAGGAAGAACCAGTGCGGGTTCCCGCAAAACGACCCAAGTATGTCCCTCCACAGAAAGGAAAGGTCAGGGTACCTAAAGATTTGGATGTTGTTCAGAGCAAGCTTATAACCCCATCCTTCCCCCAAGGGGTTCCGCTTTAAGGAATGGAGTTTGGCTGCATCCCCCCATGAAATTTGAAGACTGGGACCTCGCGGATACTGAGAAGTTTCCTCATTTGGAAACTAGCGAATTGATGAAACAAGGCCCGGAGGGGGCCGTTATAACACTATAGCTGAGGAAATGGCTGCGAAAGGTGGAGGAGGTTGGGCTACTCCACTTATTGACGATTCCACATTTTCATCGGGCCCTAATCACAATATCGGTCATAAGGCAACTGCTCTACCTACTGCACGATGGGTACTTATGGCTAGGAAAACCCATCCCCATCACAGTGGAACTCATTCATAGGATCTCTCGGCTTCCCTACGAGGGAAGGACCCCACAGAAATAGTGGGCATGGGTGGTGACTTAATGATTACGGAAACTATGAAAAAGAAATACAACTTGGAGAAAAATAAGAGAAGGTATCTTCTCACTAGCATTCGGAGAAAAAGGGTTCGCATTGCTACCCAATTGTTGGCTGGGAAGGTAATGATAAAATGTCAAGGCAGTGAGGTACCAGCAAAGGTCATTGTGTTAGCTGAGCAATGCGTGGAAGGGGTACAATTTAATTGGGCACAGTTCCTTCATGACAAATTCTTAACAAATTTCAGGGAAGCCCAGGAGGAGGGTAAGACTTTCCACTATGTGTGGTTACTCTTGTCGATCCTATTGGTTACAATTGAATTGCCTGAAGATATTCAGTTTTCTCCCTTAGACTAGGATTGGCCTGAGGCAGCCAAATACGCGTCATTATGGGCAACGAAGGATGCTTCCAGAATCCGCAAAGTCAAGATTTTCTGGATACTAATGGATGTGAGCATACGACAATGGATCAACTAGCAGCCCCACTTAACTACCGACTTGTATGACAGTGTGAAAAGAGTTGTTGACTTTAAGGCAGATATGCACCACATATATATCAAGGCTCGCAAGGATCCACAGTAGACATGGACCACGCTTCCTTTCATCGCTATTGATGATTTTGTTTTCGAAGTGCTTGATACTTGGCCACCAAAGTGGCGTGGACCCGACATGGTAGGATGTGATGAGGCTGCAATCCAAAAGCAAAAGCTCCTACCAAATCCCTAGCACAACAGAAGCGAAATGAACAGCTTGCTGAGGAAGTACAGGTGTCCTGAGAAGCAGTGAAGGCTACCACAAACAAGGCAATAATAGGAGGGGCTGATACAACAAAAGACGAAAGAGGCACACATGTAACTACAGAGCCGAAAATGGATATTGTGACAGAAGGTGTGGAGCCAAGCACTACCGGTGCGCCCTTAAAATGACTACGCATAACAGAGTAGACAAGGTCAAGGAAGAAGACCAAGGCATCCAAGTTGGACGTGAAACCTATCACACTGATTGAGGGTGACCAATGTGACATTGGGGATACAGTGCGCGAGGCTACCAAGGAGGTGCTCGATGAGGCCATGACAGAGAAATAAAGTGTGTTGGGGGCGCTCAGGACGCAGCTATAGGAACTTCAAGCAAGGGCCCCACAGCTGAGCGTGATAGATGCCTATGGAACTACAAGTATGGCTACGGCCGAGAAGCTGCTGTAGACCAAAATGGATAATACCATCACACTTCCGATCAGAGCATTGACAACATAAAACGCGGAAGATAGAGTCGTGTTAGGCTGACTCTCGGGACTTGGAATAAAATTTGTTGCCCTTTCGCGAGAAGTTTTATATCGACTACAAGATGGCACAACGACGGAGCTCCATGCTAGGGAATGACGCGTGGTACAGCTACTCAGTGAGCAACGAATTAACATCGAGCAGTTGAGCCTCCAAAGAGATGAAGGAGTAGCACAAAATCAGTAGTTGGAGCAAATTGTGCAAGAAGCATGTGGCCAAGCCCCTGAGCTCGAGATCACAGCAGAGTTACCTATAGGCATACGAATCCACAAGTTGGCCATCGAGTTTTGCGAAGCAAAGGAAGAAGTAGCAAAAGTAGAGTTGGACCTCAGCTTACGGATTGCCGAACTGAGACTCAAGGCATAGCCTTCTACACCACCAAAAGTTAGAGAGCAGCGACAACGTGTCATCCAATCCAAGTGGGAAGCAATAGCATGTGCCAGTCAGACGTGTACCGGCTTGCTAGATCAGTCCTTTAGCATGGTCACTGCACTATAGGAAGATCCAACATTACAACGATTAGAGACTGAAGCACGGAAGCTGCAACAGACCTATGATAATGTTCAGGGGACTGCGCAGATAGTTGCCATTACTCAGTGATTGGCTAAGATGAGGGAGGCACAGGTACTCAAAACATAAGTCGATGTGGCGCGTCAGAAAGAAGCAGTCCTTAAGGAGCCCATCCAGCCATGGCTTGATAAGGCATTTGCGGTCACCGCCAATATTGAGGGAAAGCTAGCCACCTACAGGAAGTATATGCACTCCAAGAAGCAAGTGGAGCAGATAATGATGTGTCAAAGGCTCGTGCACAACAAGTACAGTAGATGACAAAAGAATGTGTTGCAGAGGTAAGTGAAGCACAGAAGTTGTTGAATCACCTCAGCAAAAAGATCACAGTACTAGCTGAGTGACTCGAGATGAGTCATGATGATTGTGTTGGGGGCTTTTTGGGCAGTGGATCCCCCGCATAACAGTTTTGGGGTTGAAGCCCGAAATTTTGGGTAAAAGTATGGTAAAAGTTCTGCAAAGTGCACAGAGTGCGAAGTGTAATGGGTTAAGTCCAAGGGTAGTCTGCCCTAAAATGTTATAGTTTAATCTAGAATGTGTTGGCTTGCCCATGGTCCACGAACCATGGGAATGTATAAATAGTGCAAGGATCTAGGATTAGAATACAATTTTGGGATGATAGCTTTGATGTATGGGCTTGTGAAAGTGAAATTGCTCTGAGTCTATAAGTCCAAGTTGAGGGTAGTAGAGGGTAGAAGAGGCTTTGCAGCTGTGTGCGCAGAGGCCTAATAGAATTCGCAACTGTGTGCATGGACCCCTACAGCTAAGTGTGCAGGGAAGAAAGTGGAATGTATTGAACGGAATATCAACAAAGATAAGTGTTTATGAAATATTGTGTATCTAATCGCCGATCTGAATGTTTATGCTTATGTTATGATTTTATGAAGTATATTTAAGATTTATGACTACGCGCACTGGGTTTAATTGTTAAATGTTTGCTTAAATACCTTAAAGAATAGATCAGATCTATAATAATAGTAATAAGACTAAGGATCTAAGAAACCCCCCTTCAAGGATCTTCATAAAGTCCAGACTGCTACACGGAATAGCAGAAGTGCGTAGATCAGGTTGCAAATTCTCCAGTCCTCATCAAGACATCCCTAGGGAGTGGAAACTTGGTTCCAACACCCTCCCATAGTGCCTCGGGTGAGACTTCAGTCCGCGCTCCATGGATTTTTGCCGAAAGGGCCGATAGTATGGGATTTGTTTGGCTAAAAACTCTTTTGAACTTGGGTCAGGGCCCAATAAGCCAACAGGTAATCTAACTTATCCGCATGGTGATCCCACAGAACCAGCAGTTGACAGTTCCTAGGATTTAATTATAATATCCTCTAATCATGATTAGTATAGGTTGGTCTTTTGATTTTTGCTACTATTTTGGGAATCATTCTCCAGGTATGGTCTCATCATGGAGGTCTCAACTTGTTTTGGATCTTATGCTCAGTGTGAAGGCTAATATTGTGTGTCTTGGAATTTCATTATCATGGAGAAATTTTGTTCGTCTTTTTATCAATTTATGGCTTATACAATGCCTTTCCTTTTTGTGAAATTATGGTTTTGGTGGACGTGAGATGGTCTGGTGGTCTCTCAGGACTTTCGGTAGGATTGAGATGCACATTGTATGCAATTTCATGTATGTTTTTGGCTACATAGATGGTGATGTAATGTGGGTGGTTTTTTATGCCCATCATTGGTTGGTTCACTCATGTCATTTCTGGAATTTTCCTTGTGATTTTGGCTACTGGTATTAGTCTCCTTGTTTCCCTAGACAATTATCTGAACATGTTGGTTGCGAACTAGTTATGTTGCCAATTGTAGGCAAGGCTTTGACTTGTTGTTGCTATGAGAAGTAATCACTATGTGTTAACTCTTGTGGCTTCAAACGCACTTGTGGCTACTTATGCATTGTAGTTCCATTACTTTCTAACTTATAGTCTATGGTGAAATATGGAGTTTATGTTATTTTGGAAACGGTTCTAGTTTTGGTCAAATTTAGTTTTTTGTCTTCTTGAGTTTATATCAGATGGATCTAAGTTATCCTTGTGTATCTTGTCATCTTAAGAAACAGCCTTATTATTGCATCTTCCTCTTTGTTGATGCCTTAAATACTAAGTTCTTTATGAATCTGAAACTAATTACTATATAATTTTTCTCTATTATAATTTACAAAAAAAATAAACCTTAAAATAAAAATAAAAACTTCTATACTAAAAGATAAAAAAGAAAGTACAACCCCACATTCTAATAAAAAAAAATAAACCTTAAAATGAAAATAAAAACTTCTATACTAAAAGATAAAAAAGAAAGTACAACCCCACATTCTAATTCTCCACCTCATGATCATAATTCACTAAAATCAAGTGAAATTAGTAATTTGAGACACTTTGGTACCTTTAGATAGAGATAACCTTGCTCACATGTTGAAAGTTTTATTCTAAAATTAACACCAATTTGAATGACATTGCACTTTATTAAAAGCATATATGTAATTACGTTAAGCATATCAATTATTTTAATTTTTAGAATTACAGATTGGTTAGAAATATAAAATTTGAAGAGTTTATATTTAATTTTAAAATATAAAAATTTAGTGAATGGTATTATTTTTTAATTTTTAAAGATTTTCGTAATATATATAAATATTGGAAAATTATTTTTTTTAAAGAAATACAAAATAGAGTTCATATGTAAAATTTAGCTCCTAGGATTTTCGTAATAAAAACATGTTTTACGATAAAATTAATGACAATTATGTTTAGACTCGTGTATATTTTCATCTATCTTTCACATAATTTTCTTTACAAAATTCTTCTTGCACCTACCATGCTTCATGTCATAGAGGTCACATTATTACAGTTGACATTGACATCAACCCACCATAGATCATTTCTTCTATTCAATTAGGAGGATGGAACATTCTAGGGAGTCACATGGCATTTCTCATGCTAGTGGAGAGTAATCTAGCACATTACTAAACATAGGGATATTGAGCATCATGAGCTTCTACATCTACAAGCATACTACGTCATGATCTATCATTAACATGAGGTATGGAATTTATTTGTTTATTAAATGATTCATTTAATTTGTAAAACTGAACAATAAAATGTTAACTATTTTTATATCTAGTTCAATGCTCACGTTATTCTGCTTTTGTTGGATTTCTTTCTACCTCTTAGCAAAAATATATAATCTATGGGTTACAAGTAGTCCGACAAGAATATTATGAGGACTTATAATAAAACCCTAGGATGGTCACACATTCATATATCTACTTGTAATATGTTAAAAAAACGATAATTAAAAACAGAAAATACAAGCCAATATAATGTACGATATGCTCCAATTTACTTGAGAAAAGACTTTATTAATGTGTCACGTATGAGAAGCTCCAAATGAGCTATGGTTTGAAGTACTTCCTCCTTTGAGAGGGTTCATACGTAGTCTAACGAGAGCAAATTGTTTCTTCTCTCCAAAGGAAAAGCGAAATAATAATAATAATAATAATAATAGCGCATTTTTTATGGAGAAGACTTAAAAGGTTTAGGAGTATAAGTTTGGTGATGAAAGTGGATCATGGTGAAATGAAGAGAAAACTTCTCTGTGATAATAAAATTCTAGCTAGATTCGATGAGGTTAAGTATAAAAAAAATATTTGTTGGACCAAATCAAGATTTAACTAATTTGCTATTTTTATGAGAGAAAAAAAATCAAATTGTTAATAACTTTTATTTGGGTAACTAACTTAAAAATAATGATTTATTGAGTTAATTACTGAAAACAATATAAAAATGATTTATTAGATCATTTTCATTTCATTAGTTAAAATTGTCAGAAGTAATTAATAAATAAATGGCTTATCAAATTATTTCTAGTTAAGAGAGTTGAATAGGTTGGAAGTAATCTATCAATAATAATTTAATAAATTATTTCCTTGAGAATATTTAAAATATCAATAAATAAATGATTTATTAGATTATTTCCATGGAATGAATATTACAGGTGAAAATATATTAATTTGTTTTCACCTAAGTGGGTAAAATATGAGAATAACATAAAATTAACGAATTTATGGGTTATTCTTATGCAAATGGGTCAATTATGGAAATAACTTAAGAAAAGTGGTTCCTTAAGCTATTTCATTTGATGAAAGTAGGTTTTAAAATGTAAAACTCATACTAACATGGTGTATTCCGATCCACCTAAGGATTTTGGCTAGATGGTCACTTTTGTGTGATAAGAAATTTCACTCCAATGTATGATTTTTAGGAGTAGATTGTATGATTGAAATAAATTGTAGTTTTATTTCACTAGACAAAGGAGGTGATCATGGGGGAGAGAGGGGGATCACTTATGTAAGGATTTGAACCATGGTAGGAGGAGGTGGTTACCACTCATAAAACAAGTCTCAAAGTGGGCATACATGATCTCAATGAGGTGAAGGAAGCATACCCATACCTGTCAAGATAACTCAGTATAAAGTGGGTCTTAGGAAAAGAATATATAGTACAACAACGTGAAAAGAATATATGCATGTGCCCCAAACAAAACGACCAAGACTAATATAATAAGTGTTGTTGGTATAGGTACATAGACCAATTTCCCCCATGTTAATGGGAGTAGGTTATATCAACCTGAGAATCCCCGTTAAACTAGAAGAGGCTCTAAAGATTTTAATAAGACAAAAGGGATGATCATGTTGTGGGCTTTGAGAATGACAAAAACTAAGTCAGTCAAATTTAATCAACTACATTTGAGGCTAGATCATGAACTATTGAACGTCAGGCATGTGGGGATAACCTGAATGGAAACCCCTTCTTGAGGTTCGAGAACATCTCACACATGCCCGATGAACGCTAGTATAATTTGTTGAAGCACTGGACGATCAAGTGTATGATTCTCAATATTGTGATAATGAGCTAAAGTCAAACACATGAGAAACAACCAAGTCAAAGGGAACTAAGGTCTCTGAGGCACCCTACCATGAGGAAAATGGATCCAAGATACATTTTTCTCTAGTTTTCTCCCTTGGAATACATGTGATGAAGTTGATAGAGGAAGGATTTCACAATTAGGAGTCCTCAAAAGTGGCAGAGGGTACATATTATAATGTGACTGATAATGACTAACACCAATGTGGGAAAATAGTGGTCTAATGGGTGGACTTATGACTTCCCTTATTAGAGCATAACATGCAAGGTTGACCTGGTAATGATTGAGAACATTCTATAGAGAACAAATAATTACAAGGACAAAGTATTTTCAAAGACATATTAGTAAATCAATGGGACTTTTGGAAAGTAAATCTCATCAATACAAGACAATACGACACATGGAGGGCTAGCATACTATAACAAGACTCATTGTGGTTCTGAATAGACTCTATTAGACATAATGGCGACTCATCTTTGATGCTCTAATCAAGGGTGACTCAATGATATTGTCATTGATCAAACCAAGTACAAGTGGTACAAGTCTCTCTTAGAGTCAACCAAGAGGTTATAAATGGGGGGGATTCTAGGGGGAGATGGGTTGTCTTCATGGAAATGAGAAATACAAGTGTTTCTATCCCTGGTATGAAGACAAATTGAACTCCCAATCTAAAGGGGATTGAACAACATGGGCACTAATATTGAAAAGAGGTAATGGTGTTAGAGTGTCCATGTGAGGAATGCTCTAAAAATTAATAGATGGAAAATTCAAGAGATGGATGGGTTGATCCACCTATCAAAGTGTGAGGGTCCCTAAGGTGATTTTTGCTTAATGATAGGAAAATGTGATGAAAATGGTAATGTTTCGTATATGTGAAAAGCCACAGGGAATGGGTCCAAGCAAGACCCTATAAACATGAGTAAAGCTAGTTTACTCATGAAAAACTTCCACAAATGAGTCAATAGGTACAATGACAAGGTGGCATCAAAGTAAGAGAGACAAATATGAAGACAATTTATTTGAAAAGAAGGGAACTTGACACCTCATGGGAAAAATGGATTTTGGATGAAGTTGTTAAGATAAAGGAACTTGTGAGTGAGAATGTTAGTTGCTTTTTAATGTGCCTTACTGTGGATTGGGACCAGTTTGATGCTAGCCTTTCTTCAAATATTGCAGTAGGCCTTTCAGATGGTTTAGTTTCAGTTGTCAGTTTGAGCGAAGCTCAGATGCAAATAGACTCCGTCTCAGCTCAGATGCAAATAGCTCACACTTGGAAAGCTCACATGTTTGAAGTCTGGACCGTTGCTTATGACTCCCAGCAGCATGATATCTTGTATAGTGGTGCTGATGATTGCAATTTTTGTGGTTGGGACTTGCGAGAAACCAATATTTCGAAACACAAAGAGCCATCGAATGGGAATATGCAGCATTCAGAACTGTCCAGCACGGGAAAATTGTATCATCACAGACAGCTATGATGAATGCTTGAGATTATGGGATACAAAACTGATGGAAAAAACCTACAGGAATCTGTGGGACTGGGTGGAGAGGTTTGGAAGCTTAAATTCCATCCTTCCAATGGAAACCTTGTTTTGGCTACGTGCATGCACAATGGTTTTGCAATTGTGAGGCTTGATGAATTACAACACAATGAAACAGCTGGGCGCATTAATCTATCCCAGGACATTCGGGTAGTTGAAATTTCTGGTGTTAAAAGCTTCAGTGGTCAAACTCCAGCTTGTGCAATAAATCCTGTAGGATACTACAGATGAAGCAGGAAGGGGCTTGGTATTTTGGCATCCTAAAGGAGCTATTGTGAGGCAAAATATTGAAGATTTTTGGAAAAGAACTCATGTACAGCATGGATATGATCTTCTTTACACACCACATGTGGCCAAAGCTGACCTCTGGAAGATTAGCGGACATCTAGAGTTTTACAAAGAAAACATGTTTAATCAAATGGATGTTGAAAATGAGCAGTATCAACTTAGACCCACTGTCCCTATCATATGCTTGTGTACAAGCATAGCCTGCGCTCCTACAGGGACTTACCCTTTAAAGTCGCGGAATTGGATACGGTATATAGATATGAGATGTCAGGAAGCCTACATGGTCTTTTCCGTGTAAGGAGTTTCATCCAGAATGATTCACATGTCTTCTGTTTGCCCAGCCAGATCAAGAAAGAAATAAGAAGTGTTTTAGATCTGACAGAAGCAATCTTGTCTCAGTTTGATTTTAAAAATTATGAAATAAACCTATCGACAAAACCTGAAAAAGCAGTGGACAGTGATGTTATTTGGGAGAAAGCAATCCGTGTTTTAAAAGATGCTCAATTCGACATTCATGTCATCGCACCAAAGCGCCATTGATATTTGTACATGAACCCTCACGCTGTGAAGTCTGAGGTCTGCTTACTCCCTCACTGGTTTCCCGTGAATAAAATGAAGGGCCACAATAGAACATCATGAACAGTGGCACTCAACATAGTACGTAATGCTCTTACGCCCTCCAATGTAATCTTTTCAACTGCTGCCTCACCTCCTAACTTCAAACTTCTTCTCCACTGGCATGGAATGAAGAGAACTCGTTGTGTATTGCGCTGGTATGTTGTCAAGTGTTCCTCAGCGAGGCCTGCTACTATCTGTCGGAAAGTAGCAACATCATCTACCAGATTTGCTTTCTCTAGCCTTTGACCAATACCATGAACCATGGATACTAAGTGTCGCACCGGCACCTGTCAACAGTAGTCATCCATTTCTTCCTCCTTGCGTTGGCGTAATTCATCCTGTGTAGGTTGTGGTGAGCGAGAAGGATCGAAACCCCGTCTCAACTTAATTCCATTTCCTCTCTATCTGATGCAAAGTCTTCCATCTTAATAGGTACTGATGTGGAAATTTTTGCATAGGCGGGAAGCAAACACCAGTCACCAAGTTGCCAATTAGCATGAGTAAGACAAAAGTATCAATTTTTTAAGGTCTTGCTGCTTTGCAGGTGTAGTTGGTGATTAGGAACCACCGTCTGGACCAGCTGCAGCAATCCAGGTTACAACTAGAGATTTGATTTCCACATTACTTATTGTAGCTTCTGTACGGTCCTGTATTGGCCCATCAACAAACTGATTTATGTAATGAAGTTTCTCCTTAAACATCACAAAATGCCACATCAATTTACTGACAGGATTGTTCATTGTTATGGTGACCTTTTCTCCTTATTTTTAACAGTTTCCATTAATTGGTCTACTAAATGAGATCCAATGAAGCCAACGCCTCCTTAACTTGAGTGCGTGAGGGTTCATGTACAAATATCAATGGCGCTTTGGTGCGCTGACATGAATGTCGAATTGAGCATCCTTTAAAACACGGATTGCTTTCTCCCAAATAACATCACTGTCCACTGCTTTTTCAGGTTTTGTCGATAGGTTTATTTCATAATTTTAAAATCAAACTGAGACAAGATTGCTTCTGTCAGATCTAAAACACTTCTTATTTCTTTCTTGATCTGGCTGGGCAAACAGAAGACATGTGAATCATCCTGGGTGAAACTCCTTACACGGAAAAGACCATGTAGGCTTCCTGAAATCTCATATCTATATATCGTATCCAATTCCGCGACTTTAAAGGGTAAGTCCCTGTAGGAGCGCAGGCTATGCTTGTACACAAGTATATGATAGGGACAGTGGGTCTAAGTTGATACTGCTCATTTTCAACATCCATTTGATTAAACATGTTTTCTTTGTAAAACTCTAGATGTCCGCTAATCTTCCAGAGGTCAGCTTTGGCCACATGTGGTGTGTAAAGAAGATCATATCCATGCTGTACATGAGTTCTTTTCCAAAAATCTTCAATATTTTGCCTCACAATAGCTCCTTTAGGATGCCAAAATACCAAGCCCCTTCCTGCTTCATCTGTAGTATCCTACAGGATTTATTGCACAAGCTGGAGTTTGACCACTGAAGCTTTTAACACCAGAAATTTCAACTACCCGAATGTCCTGGGATAGATTAATGCGCCCAGCTGTTTCATTGTGTTGTAATTCATCAAGCCTCACAATTGCAAAACCATTGTGCATGCACGTAGCCAAAACAAGGTTTCCATTGGAAGGATGGAATTTAAGCTTCCAAACCTCTCCACCCAGTCCCACAGATTCCTGTAGGTTTTTTCCATCAGTTTTGTATCCCATAATCTCAAGCATTCATCATAGCTGTCTGTGATGATACAATTTTCCTGTGCTGGACAGTTCTGAATGCTGCATATTCCCATTCGATGGCTCTTTGTGTTTCGAAATATTGGTTTCTCGCAAGTCCCAACCACAAAAATTGCAATCATCAGCACCACTATACAAGATATCATGCTGCTGGGAGTCATAAGCAACGGTCCAGACTTCAAACATGTGAGCTTTCCAAGTGTGAGCTATTTGCATCTGAGCTGAGACGGAGTCTATTTGCATCTGAGCTTCGCTCAAACTGACAACTGAAACTAAACCATCTGAAAGGCCTACTGCAATATTTGAAGAAAGGCTAGCATCAAACTGGTCCCAATCCACAGTAAGGCACATTAAAAAGCAACTAACATTCTCACTCACAAGTTCCTTTATCTTAACATTGTCAGTCACCTGAACTTCATCTTCAGACATCATCGCTGAAGTTTCTAGACAATAAGTTGTCAAGTTACCATGTGAATCAGCTTGTAGAAGATGAGGCTGCATGTTCCCTTTCCTTGGTCTCCATTTGATATCAAAAATTCCTGAAGTTTTAATCTTCTGAAGAAACTTGAGGTGTGTTTTGTCATGAATTGAGAACAGAGATAAAATTCCAACACGACAAGGCTGAGAACTTTCCTGTAATGTATAGGTTGCTGCTGCTAAAATATGTTGAAATAGATAGTCAGGACAGAATTCAACTGCATCAGCATTACCATCTAGATGAATGCATGTTACGTCCATTCTTGATGCCAAAAGTCAGACCAGATCAAATAAATGGACATGATTGCTGATGATGTTTTGTTTTCTTTTTACTTTAGCAGAGGTAGGAGCTTGAAGTCGCTGCCAGTTGAATAGCTGGAGATAAATTACATAATCTCAAAACAACACATTAATGATTTCTTCTTCAAAACAGGGTTTTGAAGAAGAATCAATCTCTGAGATGAGACGGAGTCTAACATCGGCTCCATTTGGGATGGCAGCAAGCTGGAGGTGCCAAGAACCGCAGAACTTTGGGAGAGCAGACAGTGCCTCCACCCATTGGGCAATGGAGTCCGTTTGACATAAATCAACACAACTGAAGACTTATTTTCACACTGAAACTGAACTCAAACAAACTAAAGCCAACTGAAACAGATGCTGCCCTTATGGCTGCTTATTTATTTACAAAACCTACTCTAATATGCTGTACAAACACTAGATCAGGGAATCCTAAAATGCCAAATTAGCCATTTAATTAAACCTGAAAATGATGCCGCTTGAGAATGTTGCCACGAAGACACAGATGTGATTGCTGGCAGCCCTTCATGCACGTACTGACCCTGGTCACGGAAAAGACAACCTGATTTGTCAATCAACCTAAAAAACATGTCCATATATGCGGAAGCCGGACTCTGTTGGCTGCCCCAACTCTGCAAGACATACTTCCAGCTGCACATTATCAATATAAACCTCGATAGGCAAGTCTATGACTTCTTGTTGCGATGGAGGAAGGATTTCCAAAAACTTTTTAGGGTCTTGGAAATTGTATGACTGAATCTGCTCATTGAGATACTGAATCTCATTTTCAACTCTTTCAACAACTAACTCACCAAATCTAGTTTTGCCTTCAAGATGAAACTCCGGAGATTTCAAACATTGAAGGAAAATACTAAAAAATTCTTCATTAATTTCAATATCTACTAACCACTCTCTAACTCCGTTTAGAGCTTCACAAAGTGTTATTGTCTGCCCTCCTTAGCTCCTCACCAGTCTTTCCATCCCATTGAAATCCAGATTTGATGCTAAGTTTTCATGCCTACCTTGCCTCCGTTAATAATCTGTGTTGTTCATTATATTTTTCTGTTTCAAACTGTGATCTTGCCCATTTAGCCCAGAAAAACCCCATTATTTAAATTAAAAACCCCAAATCAACCTTCAAATCAATTTACTAGCCTAATATCTTTGATCCTAATTGGTCAACTCATCCTATTGACAAAATCCATCGAGTTTTGACCCGAGAGAGCCTTCTCATACCTCGTAGGGCTAGCTACGAGGTGAAATGGGTTTGATGTAGCCTTGAGAGTTTGTCTATCTCAGCCTAGGTGAATTCCAAGCGCTAACATATTGGCGACCATACTGGGGAGAACAAACTTATCGTTTTCTCATTGACGTGTGTGTTTCATAAGTCTTAGACGGAGTCTGAAGATACACCAGGTAGCCTTCGAACACGCTCTTATTTTACATCAGCATTAGTAGATAAATGCTGCTTCAGTCGATCTCCGTGAGCTTGTGAAAGTAGCACTTCATTGGAACTTTACCCCAGTACATGTATCAAGCTCAGATCTGAGTGTTGATGGTGAACAATGATCAGGCACTTGACACGCTGAAATCATTCACTGGCGACTCCTTCACTGAAGAATCTAGCGATCAGTGCTTCATGGTGACTTCACTGCAGAGAGATCAGTAGCTTTGAGCTTTTCAAGATGGATCAGATTGCAAGAAGATATGCTCCCTTGAGCCGAGATCACATTCCAAGTTTTCCGAATAAGATACCCAAGGTAGATTGGTCAAGGAATCTGCCTATATTTAATGATGAT
>APFE031612935.1:0-20969 GCA_000404065.3 Pinus taeda
GATCTATTGAATTTTGTTGGCTAAAATACCTGTATCCCCGCGGATTGTCATCCATTTATCTTGCTATAAAACTCAAAAGCAAATATTTATTATTTTTGAATTTTGCTTGCTAAATTATCTTCGTTTTTCATCCGTTTTACGTACACTAAAAGTGATGTAGTCATCGATTTATTTTGCAGAAAAGTTTTATTTTTTTAAATTTTCATGTGTCCATGACCTCGTTCCGCTCGGTACTTTTAAAAATATTTCTTTATAATGTATTGCTAAGGAGTCGACAGGTTGTCATGGCGGTTACAAAAAAATTTTAAATTTTTGTAGAGAGAGTGTTTGAATAGTGTTTTTATGGTGAAAATGGATTCGACACTATAAAAACGTCTAGAACACCTAAAAATTTTGAAGTTTAACAACTAGAACTTAAATTTAAAAATATCTTTATCAAATTTTCTTTAAATATAACTGGAATTTCTATAACTTTCCTGAAAATTTCTACTGCAAGTTAGACTACGGGGTACCACTAACACTCATAATCCAGTGCAGGAAACTGCTGGAACTCTCGTTTGGTCAAAATCTTATGTCTATTCTCGATATATGTTACATGGATCTCTCACCGATTCCCAATGATTGTACTTTATATATCCAACAACCCTATTTGTAATTTTATCTGATTTTGAAGGTGGCTCCGTGTTCGCGATAGTAAGAGGTGATAAAATTCCTTCCCAAAACGAAAGCTTTTTCTGTAATAATTAAACGTAACCCTTCGTAATTTTTATCTGATTTTGAGGGTGGTTCTATCCCCGAACTCCTTAACGGTATTCTTCTTTCGAATCACCTTTGGAAGATACACGAGATACAAAATGGAATGGGAAACCGAGTGGGAGAGAGTTAAGACACCGTTTTCAAATTTAAATATAAGGTCGTGTTGTTCAAAGTTGAAAAAGTGTCTCCAGAAAGTATTGGTAGCCTTTCAAAAACTGATTAAAAACTTGACGCAACGGGCAAGGACGACATTTCGATGAATAATAACAGTATGCGAAATAAATGGAATTGATAGGACTGTTCAACAATCAGCATTATGCATCGACCTATGACTCATCGACGGGCTATTGTACGAATATATGCATTTTGAGATAGAGTAGTTTATTATAGGTATAAATTTATTTGGAAAATAGTGGAAATTTTGACATAATTTTTGTTAAAATTTTGTGAAATCTGAATTTTAAGTGTTCCATAATTTTTAATAATGCTGAACCTATTTCCATTATAAATAAAATAATTCAAACACTCGTCCTATGATCGAATTACTCACCAAATTCAAACAAAAACAACTTTCCAAACTAATTATAACCTCTGTAAACAACACCCTTTAAAATTTATGTAAATCCATATTTAAAAATAAATCGTGTATATGTTGTAGTATGCAAATAAATATTTAATATTGTATGTGTTTTATTATGACCAAGTCTTTTTTAGATAGTAGTTGGAAAATTATAATTTTAAATTATTTGAAAAAAAATTGTAAATCATGATTTTGTTTTAAAACTCCAAATAGGAAAAACAATTTATTATTTTTGGTTTAAAAGTAGTTAACTTCTGATAACCGGGCCAAGTTAGTACAATGAATTCTTTTTTGCATTTCAACAAGGAAACATTACAATGCCATCTTGAGTGGGTTTAATGGTTAAGAGCCTTAGTAGTCAAAATCACTCCGGGGAGGTGGGTCCCTTGCCCCACAAAGACTGGGGTCACCTCTTTGTCCCACAAACAAGGGGGTGGCATACACCAATTTGGTGTTAGGTTTGGCCGTGACTTTAAAATTGGATAATAATAGGTCCCTTGTCCCACAAACACGAGGATCTCATACACCAATTTGGGAGGTCTCATACACTACTTTAGTATTTTGGGGGTTTCATACACTCTTATCCCACAAACAAGAAAATCTCATACACCAATTTAGTATGGCCATGACCTTAAAATTAGATAATAATAATCAACTCTACATAATTTTTTTAGAAATTAAATAAACAAATAAATCTTAAAAAATCTTTTCTTTATTCACATTATTAAAAAATACTTAACTTGGGCCCAGTCAACACATTGAATTCATTTTTGCAATTCAATAAGGAAACATTACAATGTCAACAACATATGTATCTTTTACAGGAATTGTGTTAATAATGGGACCTTTCTTGCATTACAATGTTATCAATGATACGTAGTTTTTTCAGGAATTGAGTTCATATATGGTTTGAGTAGTCAACATCTAGAGGTATTTATTTCATCAAAATCACTAGGGGATTGCATCCGTCCTAGGCCATACCAACACTTAACATGGCTAGATTTTTCCCCACGAAGTTTCGACCCACTGACCTTTAAACCACGAAGTGCCTTAACAGAATACCTTGTCACCTTCTACTCTACACACCATAGTCGCCATCTATTCTACACCACATAGGCTTACTTTTAGTTTTCACTACTAGAATTTTGATAAAATAATGTAGTCTAACTATTAAATATTTTAGTTTTTCATTAAACTTTGTTGATACACCTTTTTTTTTTGAAGCAAGAGTCGTACCTTCTATTCAAATTAAACAAAAAGGATTAATTACATATAATACACCCCCCTAGAGGAAACCGGCGACAAAGAATTGCCTATCCCTCCCAGGGTACGAGGCAATGAGCCCAAGACTAAAAGTCTTTCAAAAAACAGATGCAATTTGATTCGTTACAACGGAGCGAAAAAACCGGACCCGAAAAGAAATTATCAACCAAACCAATCAGATTTCAGGTCTGAAAAGGGGAATAAACAATGTGTGCGACGTAGCTGAACAAGCACAGACGATAATAATGAAGCATGACTCTGACCCGGACCCAGCAATGTGCATAATGCACCTGAGCTGTTGATCTTCCTTGCAAGATCCAAAGGCTGAAAAACATATCGGATGGACAATAAGCCTGGAGAATACCCGCCCGATAAGGGTGGTATTCTCTCTCCAACTAGAGCCTCGTGTTGCATGTTGAGTGGCATCGGGCTCAAACTGACGAAACCACTTCCGACTTTGAGAGCCTCCGATAAGCCGAAACCACCGCGAGGGTGGTATAGACTCTGACCCGAACCCATCAATCTGCAATTTGAATCTTATCCCTTGATCCTCAGCCCGTTGATCCAACAAATGAGAGTAATCTCGATTTGAAGAAAAGCAGGAGGGATTCCCGCCATCCGAGCTCCAGAAAACCTGTAGACCAACAACGCCAGTACACTTTAACCATAGCCAACCATTCTATGTCTATGGTGGGAATCTGTTGTTCCTTCCAAATAAAGACTCTTCACCCCCTCTTCCCCCTAAGCAAAACTGAGTTGATCTGTGTAAGGAGAAAGTTTTGAAAAAATCCTCAAGTTGCAGATCATCTCCCACCCAAGAACTCTGTGTTTGTGCTATTCTGGACTAATAAAGCTAGGAAAGACTTGCGTGTCACTTATAAAATTACCTATGGAAAACCACTTCACGTTGATTGTGTGTCTACAAAACCCAACCTCTGCTACTGCTGACATGCTCTGTTCTAATGTATCTCTCGATCCTCATTCGCCTGGTTGAGACATTCATCCCTCAATCTACCCTATGGAACCTCTTTCCATCTGTGCTTATTACTGCTTTTAGTGTAGAGAGCACCTTTATTGGCAAGTAAGTCGACAAATTTATTGGTCGTCCTGCGTACATGTGTGAAACTTAAGGTTCTCATATTTTGAAGGTGGAGATGGATTCTTTAATAGACCTGGAGTAACCTCCAATGTTTCGAGACCTTTTCCGGAGCCGAACCACAATAGATTCTCTTGACCGAATTGATGATCAACTCAGAATCTACTTCACTTATAATATCCTGAAGATTGTCATTCTTCAGGATTTCTAATCATTGCTCTAGAGCCATTAGCTCCGCCATATTGTTTGTGGCTCTTCCCAAATTGAAATGAAAAATGTATTGTATGTAGCCCTTCTCATCCCTTATCACACCACCATAACCAGCCATACTCGGATTTCCTTTAGAGGCCCCATCTATGTTACATTTCGTAAATCCTTAAGGGGGAGGATGCCAGAAATCTTTATCTATGGCTGGTTGCTTTACCAACCTATTCTTTCCTTGAGGCATAAGCCTGTGCATTCCCAACTGCAAAAGTGTTTGTACATCTGCGTTTAAAGGAAGATTTTCAGGGGGGTTTTCATTAAAGTTCCAACTCTCTCCTTGAGGTGTCTTAAAATTTGTTCCATGATGCTCTGGGAGGAACTTTTTTCGTTTTTGAAAATTCTATTGTTGCGTTCTTTCCAGACATCCCATATTAGGAAGCTTGAAGTTAAAGCCCAATCTTTGTTAATCGTTTCATAATTAGAGAAGTTTCTCCTCCAGTTGCTGAGGGTATTGGTAATGCTTCCTATGTCCCTGTCTGTTTGTCTTAATATTAAGGCAATACCATCCCATAACATGGAGGTGAATATGCAAGTGTTGAGAAGGTGTTCCATTGTCTCCTCTTGTGATTCACATAGCTGGCATTTGGATGGGCCCAAAATGCCCCTTTTCCAGATATTCTCCCATTTCATAATTTTCTTATGATGTGCTAGCCACATGAACAGTTTGGTTTTCATCCATCCTTGGTTCTTCCAAAGATTCCTCCAAACCCAATCTGGTTTTGTAGAGTCAAGCTCAAGGGCTATGTGTTTTGCCTCTTTAAGGTTAAAAGTGCCTTCATTATTATTTCCCCATCTTAGTTGGTCAGGATCATCTGAAATCAGTATCTTTCGTTGATCTAGAATGGCTATTAGAGCATCAGCCTCTATTTTCAATGGGCCGTTATCCTTGTATTCCATTTTGAATGGGTTGTTATCCCTGTATTACATGTTCTTTTATGATGCTAGACATTCTTATGTGGTCCTTGTTTTTCCAATTAATTGCATATTTCTATTTCCAAATTTGAGCCCAAGGAGAATTTACATCTTTTATTCATCTCCACCCTAATTTTGCCCCAAAAAACTTATTTAGCACTTCAGGATCATCTAGTCCTAAACCTCCATGGTTTTTGGGTTTACAAATTTTTTCCCAGGCTACCAAGGCCCATTTCTTCTTTTCCTTCCCTTTACCTCAAATAAAATCTCTTTGGATATTTCTACATTGATGCGTAACTCCTTTTGGAGATGGAAGGGCTAAAAACATGAAGATGGGGATTGTTTATAGGACAACTTTTGTAAGCACCAGTCAGCCCGCCAAGTTTAAAGATCTATTTGTCCTTATTTGAGTCTTTTCCTACATCTTATTAATCACAGGCTCCCAAAAAGTCTTGTTCAGAGGTTTTTCTGTGAGTGGTACTCACAAATATTTGGATGGTAGCATATCTCTTTGAAAGCCTGGAATTCTAAAGATATTTCGCTGAATAGCAATGTTAGTATTGAAAAAGAAAATTTTTGATTTGGAGAGGCTTACCTCTGTACCTGCCGCCATAGCAAAGTCACTCGGGATTTTTTTGTAAGCTATTGCTTCTTTGATAGTGGGAATGCCCTATAGCATGGTATCATCTACAAATTGCTTATGGGTCAAAGTGTGCCCATTCCCGGAAAGTTTGAGACCTTGGATGTTACCTTTTTCTTTAGCTGATGTGATGGCTCGTCCTAGTCCTTCCATCATAAGAATAAATAGAAAGGGGGGGAGAGGATCTCCTTGCCTAAGGCCTCTTGAAGGTTTAAAGGTCTTAGATGGAGAACCATTTACCGGAATTGAAAAACTAGAGGAAGTCACTAGGGCCATTATCCATCTTACCTAGTTGTGGTCAAATCCAAAAGCTAGAAGGACCTTCCTGATGTAGGTCCAATTTAACTTATCATAAGCCTTTTCTAGGTCCAATTGCATAATCATTCCTGCCTACCTTGTACTCATCAATGAATGAACCACCTCATGCGCTTGAATGATATTATTGAGAATTTGTCCGCCCTCCACATATACTGTTTTCTCCACAGAAACCAGAGTAGAAAGAAGGGGTTTAAGTTTGTTGGCAATTATTTTGGCTATTATCTTATACACCACATTACATAAAGCTATAGGTCAGAATCTGGTGTCATAACATTGTCCTGTTTGGGAATCAAGGAGATGAAGGATGTATTGCGTGCATTCAATATAGTCCTATTATTCCTGGAGTTGTCCACCACATTCAGAATATCTTGCTTGACAATACTCCATCATGCTTTAAAGAAATCTACATTGAAACCATCCGGGCCTGGCGCTTTTCCATTCTACATTTCTTTGATGACTTCACTAACCTCCTCTTCATTCACCAACCTATTAAGATTATAATTATCTTCTCTTGTTACTAGCTTAGGAATGTGCTTTGCGAAGTCCCTGATAAATTGTGATCTATCCAAGAGAGGTTCCTCTGCTATGCTTTGAAAATGTTGAACCAACACAGCTTCTATTTGTTTATGGGTATTGAGATGTTGACCTCTAGAGTCCTTGATCATTGAGATCCTGTTGTGAGACCTGTGTTCCATTGTAGATCTGTGGAAAAACCTAGTGTTTCTCTCCCATTCTTTTAGCCATTGTACTCCTGATTTCTACCTCCAAAATATTTCCTCTTGCTTGCATAAGTCCTCCCAATCCTGTTGATGTTTGTCGGCTTGTTCATTTCTTTCCCCATCAAAGCCATCTATGATAAGGGTTTGGTTAATTTCCTACATTTTTCTTTCAACAACTTTTTGCGCTTCAAAAATATTTCCAAACTCATTCTTATTCCAATCTTTGAGCATGAGTTTGATATGTTTCAATATTTTGTGTAATAGAAACATTCTTGTTGCCTGGATCTGTAGATCTTCTTTCCACCATTTTTCAATGTTGCTAATAAATTATGGATGGGTAAGCCAGATATTTTCAAACCTAAAAGGTTTGCTCTTTGGGGTTCCAATGTCAGTCGCCTCAAATTGAACAGGCCAATGGTCCGAGCCACCAAAGGGAGAATTATCATTTTCATATCAAGGCTTGTGAGCATGATGTCCTCTGAGATAATGAATCTATCTAACTTGGAGGCTACTTGATGCTCTCCTCCTCTTAGGTTGTTCCAGGTATAGAGGCCATTACTTATATCTGTATCAACTAGCTTCATGTTGTCTATAAAATTCTGAAATGCTGTAGAGTCTCTGCTTAATGTTTTGGTCACTCATTTTTTTTCCAACAGGGATTTGATCATGTTAAAGTCCCTGCCAAGAATCCATTGTATTCCTGCATGTCTATCTCTCAGATCCTCTAAAGAAGTGAGAAGTCTAAGTTTGTCGTGAGGTTTCTGAGGGCCATAAACGTTTGTGATTAAATAAATCTCCCTGTCTCCCACAGGCTGAATAACCACTGATAAATAATTTCTAGATGCCTCAACATCCATAAAGCTAATATTTTGGGGATTCCAAAGTGTGAGAATGCCACCTGCTATTTTGTCTACCTTGACTTCTAGAAATTCATATTTATTGAGCCATTTTCTGTTCATTTCTCTTATTTTTTGAATTGAACATTTAGTTTCTTGGATGAAAATCATATCTAGAGTTTCTTGTTTCATTCTATTGTTAATATTCCTTTGCTTCCTTTTACTTCCTAGACCTCTAATATTCCAAGATGTGAGCTTCATTAAGAAATATTTGTAAAGGAGTAACTGGTTAGATATTTCATCTTACCTAAATCTATCATTAGTTTTCCACACTCTATCAGTAACTCATTTTGTTTCTTTCTACCCCTTTTCCTTCCTGGGTTTCTAGGAGCGAGTCCTAATGTGGTTTTCAATGTTTTCATCCCTTCATTGTCTTGTCTTTCGAGGTTTCTTTTCCATCCCATCCCTTTAGCTTGAGTTCTCCACAGAAATAGGTGCCACACTCTATTAAACTCCTCTTGAGGTAGTGAATCCATGCCTTCCATGGTCTCCTGTTTTAGGAATCTTTCCAGATCTAGATATTCTCTTTTGAGAATATCCTTCTGTTCATGATCCTCTATTTCCACCTCACTCGGGTTTATTTCTTGGTCCATTTCAAGTTCTGTGTTGCTCATCATAGTCTCATTTTGCAGGCTAATGTCTTGTGTCTTCCTACTATTTTCTTCCTCTTCCTTCTCATCTGGGGTGTCCTCCATAGCCTAAGTTTCCTTTGTTACCTCTTCCTCTTCTTCTAGAATCTTGTATCTGTTCTGACTTGTTTGTTTCTCCTCTATGTGGTTTTTTTTTGTAACCTCTTCCCTCCTTTTCCTCTATTTCCCACTTTATGACAGCTCTCAGTTTCTTTCCCTAGTGGACCTTTACTTCTGATCTCTATAATGTTGAGAGGGCAGTCTCTGAATAGATGCCCATGTTCATGGCATTTGCGACATTTAAAGGGAAAATGTTCATAATCCACTGTTTGCACCCATTCTTCATCAAAAACTTCCAGGATCACCTCATCGAGTAGATCTCCAGAGAGATCCATCTCCACACATATACAGGCAAAGGAGGTGTACTTTCCCCTTCTAGTTGCCTCAGATATTTTAACAAAATGCCCTAATTTATTTCCTATTCTTGATAAAGATTCTGGTTGGCAGTAATCAAGTGGTAAGGAGTAGAGTCTTACCCACACAGGGACCGAAGTGAAAGTCTCGCGCTCCAGACAAAATTCATCATCCAAGGCCGCATGTAGAGGCCTACAACTGCATAAAAGTAGGGCTCTCCTTCAAACACTTTGTCTTTATCCTCTATGTTGGTAAAGACTACAGTAATGAAACACTTTGACCCAAGATGTATATCCCCTTTAGGTTTCCAATGATATTTAATCCATGCCTGTAGGTTTCCAGTTATACAACTTCTAGTAATAGTATAATTTTTAATTTTTCAAAATATGATGTTGAATGAATAAATGAATCCAATTCCTTAAATTTTGTTACATTACACAACTCAAAATTATAACTTCAATATTATTTTTTCAATTTTTAAATAAGATTAATTAAAAATCATCCTAAAAATAAAAATCCAATAATTAAATTGTTAATTATAAAATGATATATATATATGATATAATATTAAATATAAATATAAAAAAACTTAAATACAACATATATTTCACTTAATAAAATTTATTGAAATAGAAAATAAAGAATTACAATATATACTATTGTAGAATGGAAAAGAAAGTATATGCTATGACAATGCTTCATAATTTTAATTTTCAACTCTCCTTGATGTAGGAATTTAAGGTATAGTCATAGTGAAAAAGGGAAAAATAAACTCCATTAGAAGTAATTCTTTGCTTCCAAACATATTGAAAATAATGCAATTACGAAGTCAACATGATCCCAGTAATGCAATTATGAACTCAACATGATCCATGACAAAAAGCGATAAAATTCTGAGCTCAACATGATCTAAATAGTTAATGGAATTTTTATGTAAGTAGGTTCAATTATGTTGATATGCATTTTATTATGAGGTTCTTGTAGGTTATACTGTTGAGATTCATTATCTTTAATAGGTGTTCTGAATTTCAATAGTGCCCCATACAAGTTTGCTTTCCATCTTGGTTTTTGCTATGCAATTTTATGCTTTGATTTCTACTAGGGTTTGAACATGAGACCTCGTCGACAAATGATAGCAACAGAGATGGGTGACACGCATATATTCAGCCATGACCAAAAGAAACAACAACAAAAACAAGAAGACACATGTGCCTGCTAGCTAGGGATGACTAGTGCATGCTGGCTGGATTTCCTCATTCACCTCGCAGCATCCTTTATTCAAGAAAATATGCAAGAATTTCCAGCCTTATTGCATTCTTCAACTTCAAATCGTTGATTTGCACCTCCCTTGCTTCTCCTCCTTTCTGCTCTTTAATCGACCCCAAGGGAGAACAACAACAAATAGAAGAGCAACAACAAGAGTACCGATATTTTCTTCCACCTCGTACCACCCATGAGGAGGCAACATTGAAAATACACATATGGTGAAAGGTTTAGATTATGTGAGGAGTGACATTGACAAAAAAAATAGAGGATGACAAAAAAAAACCATAGAATGAGGATATTGTTGATGGGAAGTCAAGAGTACAGAAGGAAGACCAACCAGTATCATTCTACACTGCTACAACAAAGTTGATTTATTAATGGATGATAACGTCTAAAATCATGAACAAGCATAATGAAATGCCTCTTCCATGCCGAAGAAATTTTATCTACAACATTTAAGAGTTTTATCAAGACATTTTGACAACAATACATAGAAGTAAAGTTGATTTCCCACCTCCATGTGCATCTATCACAGCTGGAGTGGATGCATCTGTGCTTGAGCGTATTTCTAATATCATGTTTTATCTTCACTTGGGCTCCTTTGGAAAGGTTTTGAAGAAGAAAAGGAAGGTGAAGATGGAAATGATTATGAAAAACAACCAAATGTTGTATATGGGCATTCTAAGAGGCACCTGAGTAAAGAAATGTTGCCTCCTTCACCTCCTCCTCGAACGGTTGCATAGAAGCAAAGGAGCAGCAACAACAACTTTCTGTGAATGTCAATAACAAGAAAGATGACATATTTGAAGGTGTTGGCATTGATTATGTTGTTCGTGTTATAAATGAAAGCCAAAGTCCCCTCTCAAAAGATATGGAAGAATCACCTAGGGATGTGAACACGCGATCATTTTTCAATGATCATGTGTATGGTCTAGCACCACCTACGGACATGACAAGTCAAGATTGGCAGCAAAAAGGTGGTTATGATACTATTCAAGTACCAACCTACCATAAATGGCAAGGACATTGTCCACCAGCACCTTAGCAAGTTGCTAGACAGTGGGCTCCAAAACATTAAATTATACTGATAAATATATTCATAGTCAGATACTGGATTATAGTGTACAGGCAGGAATAACTTTACATAAATATCCTTGATTTATGACTCGGGAGGAGAAGGTCCGTGGTCTTGCGTCTATATTCAAACATGACAATCGCATGCTTCATTAGTGGAGGGAGAAGGATTCTTGAGAAAATAATCCAAACTTCATTTCTCTTTGAGTGTTATCCAGGTTATTAGGAGTATAATTGGGAGATTGTAGACGACAATGATGGATGACCTAACAAAAATGGATATGGGAGGAAAGGCCAAGAATAGTCTCCATTATTGGGACTTTGAGACGGAAGAAGAATGGGAAAAATATAATAAACAAAAGGAAGCAATGCCTAAAGCTTCCTTTCAGTTTGGGGTGAAGACCCAAGATGGTTGTAAAAGCCAGAATTGAGCCGTACTCATCCTGAAAAACCTTGAGGGAATTGAACCTTGCAAACTTTGAAAAGCTAAAACTCAGGTTAAGATGAAAATTCACAAACACCATTATTTTCCAAAAATTATTATGGCATTTGTGAGTCTGATTATTTTTTTATCTTTAATGATTTATCTCATGGCATTTGTTGAGCCTTCACAACACATGGGAAGAATACCAAGGCGAGGGAACCGGGCCAGAAAATTTGATTTTCATTGCACAGAGGTCCACATTGTTTCAGTTGAGGACTTCTCTGAAGGTATATTTGGGCAATAATGATCACGCTGATTTTAAGGTCAAAGGAATATTCTTTGAACGATATTGTACAATTTATCAAGGAACCACCTTCATTGCCGTGGTATAACACCCTGTTTTGTCTGGTTCACATATATATGAAAACATAGACATAAAACATAATTCTCATGAATAACTTGTGTGAAGATGAGGCGTAAATACACAATACACATGAATTCTTTGTAGAATACACTAATGCCTTCATATTCAGCATAAGTTTGATGCCTACCAGATGACTGATTAGTTTCCATCTCAACAACTTTTAAAATGACACTCCCTTGCAGGAAATAAACATGTATTTGCAATGTAATAATGTATTAATCTTGTTACAGAAAAAAAATAAAAATAAAAAAATAAAATAAAAATATTCAATTGAATGACCAACCTCAAGGCCTTGGTCCAGTGAAATGGTATTCACGTCTCCATAGAGTAGAGAAGCTTCACATAGTTTTATCTCTTTGTGCAACTCTTTCAGATGCCCCCACTTTAGTTGCCTTATATTTCCTGTAAGGATTACAAAGTACCACGATTATATAGAGGTATATATTTTAGTTTTTTTTTGTTTGGAGAATCATTTTTATAGCTTTTTAGCTAAGTTGCAAGGTTGTGAGGGGAACATCTACAGTAAAAGTCACTTAGAATTTACACTCAGCATCATCTAACTTAATAGAATACCAATCACATTACTACTTGGGCTAGACCACAATCTAGTAGGCACAGAGTACAAAAAATTAACCAAATATGGAACATACCACCAAAATTCCAAATATGGACTCATAATGGATCCTAGCTTTTCTCATTGTGAAAGGATAATTGAACGAGACTAATTTTTCATCGCTATTAAATCATGGTGCATATAATCCCTCTCATTCCCCTTACCCAAGAAAAAATAGCACCCACACAGTTTCAATGTAGGCATCCAAGCCTTTTTAAGTCAAAGCTTATTCAAGAATCTCTCACCAAATTTACGATACTTTGGATGATTATTTGAATTTCAAATCTGTTATACTTCATATTGTAGCAGAGGCTTCTCATTTCAAACTATATTGTCCATGCCCAGTTGAATGCATCAATGAAAACCACATTCACTAATGTCCTCATAGATGAAATCACACATTCATGTGGATGTTACTAAGAAAGGCAACACATACACCAGAATTCTTTGTAGAATATATTGTTGCTTGCATATTCAAAATAAGTTTGATGCCTACCAATTAGTGTTTCGTTTCCATCTCAACAGATTTTAAAATGACGCTCCATCGCAAGAAATAATTTTTTATTTGCAATGTAATAATATAATAAATATTTAGATTTCTGCCACTTTCCTAAATATAATTGATTGGCAACACTCCTCGTGACCCTTAACTTCACTCCAACAACATGTGGGTTCCTTCTTTAGGGATGTGTTTTTCATTGTTCTCCTTATTTTTGTTGCATAATTCCATTTTCCAGCCACAACATAGGCATTTTAAAGAAGAAAATATGTTGGTCCATCATGTGGCACCAAAGAAAGAATGCATTTTTTTATATGCTTTCCATTTTTTACATCATCTTGGACTCTACAAGTAGGAAGTATGATTCATCCCCAAAGCACAATATTAAATTGATATTTTATTAATAAGATCCATTGCCTCTTCCAACTATCTAGCATGACAAAAGTCTCTTAGAATTTACACTCAACATCATCTAACTTAATATAAGACCAATCACTTTACTACTTGGGCTAGACCACAATCTAGTAGGCACAAAGTACAAAAAATTAATCAAATATGGAACCCCGGCGAGAGGGAAAATATTTCGAAGGTGTTCAGGGAGGTTAGTGTTTCGGTAGGATGGCTTGGGGGAGGGGAAGGCCGAGTCAACATCTTCGAGCTATCTGACATCGACATCGTTGTTGGCATACGAGTGCTTGAAGCCCTGGCAGAACCAAGAAATCTCTATGACATGTAGAACGGTGATCCTCTTCAGAGGGTGCAGATTTAAATTCTTCAGCACCCTTCACTATAGAATATGGAACTTCCTTCTATGAAAAAGAATGGTAACCTACCCATAGCTACATGAGTAGCCAAGCTACTACTCTATGAGTTAATGGTCTAGTGAACATGTCTATCAAGCATTCACCTTTTACCAACTCTAACATTTTATTGGCATTTTCACTATCAAAAATGTTTTCTTTATCACCAAATTTGGTTTCCCCTTCCTTCTTTCCAATGGTCATGTCTATGAAAAGGATGAGAAATACCAGAGAAAAAGAGTGAATCTAGGGAAAAAGGCAAAAACAAAGGGGTCCATCTCAACAACTTTTAAAACGACACTCCCTTGCTAGAAATAGACATTTATTCGGAATGTAATAATGTTTTAAATTATGTTATAGAAAAAATATTCAATTGAATGACCAACCTCAAGGCCTTGGCCCAGTGAAATGGTATTCACATCTCCATAGAGTAGAGAAGCTTCACATAATTTTATCGCTTTGTGCAACTCTTTAAGATGCCGTCACTTTGGTTGCCTTATATTTCTTGTAAGGATTACAGAGTACCACGATTATACAGAGGTATATATTTTATTTGTTTTTAGTTTGGAGAATGATTTTTATAGATTTTTTTAGCTAAGTTGCAAGGCTGTGAGGGGCACATCTACAGTAAAAGTCACTCAAAATTTACACTCAGCATCATCTAACTTAATAGAAGACCAATCACTTTACTACTTGGGCTAGAACACAATCCAGTAGGCACAAAGTACAAAAAAATTAAGAAAATATGGAACAAAGTACCAAAATTTTGAAATATGGACTCGTAATGGTTCCTATCTTTTCTCATTGTGAATGGATAATTGAATCAGACTAATTTTCAGGGCTATACTGTTAGGCCAGCCAGTAACTCCTCCAAATCAATAAGCATTTATTCATTCAAGTTGGTCTTTATTATATACATGAGGGAGAGACTGTTCACTTCATCTCCGGGTAACTATTCATATTTCTTATTATTTATTTACATTAGTTACACTTATTCACCTGTTCTTGATGATTAGGTGTCAACATTCCCCCCCTTAATCTGAAGTGATGTTGGTGAGTCCAGGCATCATTCTAAATTGTTCAAGCTTTTCTCTTCCAAGTGCTTTGGTGAAGATGTCTGCAATTTGCTAATTAGTGGAACAATGGCGGAGATGGATTGTTTTGGCCTCAACATGATGTCAAATCAGATGATATTTAGTATTGATGTGCTTCATTATCTCATGTAACTTTGGGTTCTTGTCCAACTTTATTGCCGAGGTATTGTCAATCATGAGTGGAGTTGATTATTCTTGTTTTACCTGCAAATCTTCAAGAATTTTCCTGAGCCACACAATTTCTTTTGTTGCCTCAGCTACTGCCACATATTCTGCTTCTGTTTTGGAATCCGTTGGAAGTGATTGTTTGTGTGATCTCCAGGATAAAGCTCCTGATCCAAGACTCATAACATAACATAAAGTAGATATCCCAGTTTCATTGGCTCCATCGAAGTCTAAATCAGAGTATCCAATCAAGCTAAAGTCGTCCACCTATCTATACTTGATTCCAAGGTCTTGAGTTGACTTCATGTACCTTAGAACTCTTTTTGCAGAAGAAGGCTTTTGCATAAACCTCGAGAGGATTCGAAAAACAAACAAAATGTTCGGTCTGGTAGTAGTTAGGTAGTTGAGACTTCCTACAAGCTATCCATACTTTGTTGCATCCTCAAATTCTTTTCCTTCAATGGATGTGAGATTTAAATTTTGTTCCATTGGAGTAGTAAGAGGATTGCATTCTGTCATGCCAAACCTATTCAACAGATCTCTAATTTACTTCTTTTGAGAAAGGAATATGGACATTAGATGTTGAGTTACTTCAATACTAAGATAGTAATGCACATAGCCCAAATCAGTCATTTCGAAACCTTTCCTCAATTCCTTCTTTAGGGATGCAATGTAGCTTTCCTTGTTCCCTATCATCAAAAGATCATCTACATATACCACAAGATATACAACTGTTTTGCCAAATTTCTTGAGAAATAAAGTTGCATCATCAAGGTCATAATGTTTGAAATTGAGTTTCAGAAGATGCTCAGTTAGTTTTTCATACCATGCTCGTGATGCTTGTTTGAGGCCATACAAGAATTTCACAAGTTTGCATACTTTATGTTCATGTCCTTTCATAGAAAATCCTTCTGGCTAGGACATAAAAAAATTCTCTTTCAGATATCCATTCAAGAAAGTAGTTTTTACATCCATTTAATGGACTTTCCAACCGTTCTAAGCTGTTAGGGAAAAGAGTGTTCGGATGGTAGCCCATTTTGCTGTGGGGGAAAAAGTCTCCTCATAATCAACGCCTTCCCTCTATGCAAAACCTTTTGCCACAAGCCTAACTTTGTGCTTGTCATGTGAGATGTCAACTTTATACTTGTTCTTGTAGACCCACTTGCAGCCAATTGGTTTGGTTCCTAATGGAGGATCAACCAACTGCCAAGTGTCATTATTTATTAGGGCATCATACTCCTTTTGCATCACTTCTTTCCATTCATCATGAGAAGTAGCTTCTTTGAAGGAAGTTGGTTCGAAATATGTAGACAAATTCAATTCACAATCATAAGAAACATCCATATCAACAGGTGAATCAAAGTCATATACATCACCTCCATTTTTTCGATTTGAATTTCTAGTTCCTATCTTTCCAACCTCATCAGGGTGAACAATTTCAAGTGTCATTATCAGCCACTTTGGAGGACCTTTCTTAGATGGTCTAGGATGCTCTGTTGATTGAGTTGGGATTGAATCAAGATTGAGTCTCCCAATTCTATCAATCACATCACTTAAAGCATCATCTATTGTTGGAGTTTCATGCGGGGGAGAGAGTTCTTTAGAAGAAGATTCCACATGTTGATCTAGTATAGGAATCCCCCCTTCAAGATGTGGAATCTGATTATCAAATTCTTGAAATGACTTTGCATTTACGAATCTATCCAAGCGATCAAGTTGTCGCTCAACAACATTGTCAGTTTTGGATGATTCAAGAAAGATTACATCTCTAAATACAACAAAATTTTTATTGACTTCATCACAGAGACAGTATGCTTTGGAGGTGTTTGAAAACCCCAGGAAGATACACTTACGACTTCTTGCACCCAGTTTGTTTCTATGTACCTTCGGTATCAAGGCATAACAGGTGGAACCAAAGACCTTGAGATGCTTTACCGAAGGAACATGCCGATACCACATTTCATATGGAGTCTTTTTTCTAATAGCATTAGATGGACATCTATTCTTTATATATACAACACATAGAACTACATCAGCCCAAAACATCAACTTTACATTTTTGAAAAACATCATGGAGTGCACCATATTTAAGATTGTCCTATTCACTCTTTCAGCTAAACTGTTTTGTTGGGGATTTGTTTGATCCCATGTTGGTGAAGATATTTTTCAAATTCATTTGAAGTGTATTCTTTTCCATTATCAGTATGAATAGAGCCAATATGAGATTGTGCATCATTTTCAATCCATGTATGAATGTTCTTGAATGTTTGAAAAGCATCAGATTTGTTCTTTAATAAATAAACCTAACACATTCTGGTGTAGTCATCAATATATGTCATCATATATTTATTTCCATTTGCAAAAGGAAAAAACATCGGACCACATAGATCTGAATGAATGAGTTCAAGTTTTCTATGTGTTCTTGAATGTGAATCATGAAAAGACTGTTTGTTATGCTTTCCTAGAATGCAAGCATCACATTACTTAAGTTTCCTAGGAATTGTAGGCAAACCAGCAACACCATTTTTCTTCAACAAGAGGAGGTTGTCATAGTTCAAATGTCCAAATATAGCATGCCATAATAAACTTGATGGAAGTGTACTTTCTTGATAATGAGAATTGTATGAGAAATGTTGTGCACGAGCAGAGGTACCTTGCAGCTTGAGAAGCCTTTCTTCTTCTATTCCCCTCATGACAGGTGAGTGGTCAGATGCTTTTCTCACCTCAAGCTTACCATCAAACATATGAATGCAGTGACCTTGCTTGTGGATGTGGACCAAGAACAACAACTTTATCTTCAGTTGTGGGAGATATAGAACATGATGCATAAGAAAGTCTGGAAGACCAAGCAATTTAAGCTTGATTGTGCCAAGCCCTGATGGCTTGATTTTTGAATGGTCTGCAAAGTATAATACTCCATCAACATTGTCAATAAATTCTTCAAAAAAAATATTTTCTATGAGTGATGTGGCAAGTTGCTCCTGAATCAAGCAACTAATAATTTTTTCAAGAAGCAATTGAAGCATTAATAAGTCTTCATTTACTCTGATATTACATTGTGCCACAACATAATGAGCGGATTCAGGTGCTTTACCTTTTTTGGTGTCATTAGTTTTACCTTTCTGTTGTTGTGACTCAATTTTGTCCCATGGTAACATGCATGTAAAGGCATCACGTGATCCATTTCTTTTGCAGTATATGCAGTGCAAGTCTGACTTTTCTCCTTGAGAGTGTCTGCCTCCCTTACCTTGAAAATATCTTCCTCTTCCTCTTCAACCACCTCTTCCTCTGGAAGAATCTTGAGTAGGATTCTTTTCTTTATGAGCAAGGCACACAGCCTCTTCAAATGATTCAGGGGTTGTCTTCTTTCCAAAAGCTTTCTCTCTTTCGGAAAATTTTTTCACAAGAGAGTCAAAGGTAATATCTTTGAGATTTCCATTTTTTTGCAATGACTTAAGATAATTGGAGTAAGTAGGATAAAGTTCCTTGAGAAAAGTGATAAGAGGAATATCCAATTCAACCTTAGTGGCTTTGATATCATGCATTATAGATTTTACTTCCAAAGCAAGAGAAAGAAGATCATTATTTTGCAATTCAAGAGTGAAGAGTTTAATTTTGAGTTGAACCACTTCAAGTGCAGAATGTGAGTCATAGAGTTTTTTCAACCTTTGTAAGGCTTCAAAAGCAGTTGAAAATGGTGAAATATGGTGACTCACCTCTTCACTTACAGATGCTGCAATTAATGCATAGCATTTGCTGTTCTTATTTTCCCAAATAGTGAAATCTTTATCTGAGGTAGGTTGTTTTGGCTCTTTGTCTCTGTCTCCAATACACACTCATTTCCACAACTCATTGAAAATGAGGTCGTGTTTTATCATTCAGGACCATTCAGGATAGTTCTCCTTGACAGTAAGAACTATTCCCCAATAGATATGATTGAATGCATACTGTAAAAAAAACTTTTGTTGGAAAAACAAATCTCTGTACTATAAAAATATTTCTGCTGGGAAAATGTGCTTCAAAATAATGCAACCTTATTCTTCCTTCTTGATTTAATATACAAATATCAAAACTATATTCTATGCATATAGAATATCACCATTTTTTGTATTATAATATGGTTGCAATTTAAGAGAAATATAATAGGCAATATCATCCCGCCAGTACCAAGATGCCATAACTTGCATGAAAACTCAAATCCTCTACTTTACACCTTGACTACACACTTTTTTTTATATTGAAAATTACATCTCTTTCTTTTTCTGTCTCTCAGTCTTCAATTCTTTTGGGGATGCAAATCAAGAGGCCACAAAAACACTAAAGAAAAAGTAACGCGTTTGTTATGATTGGTTGTACATATAAACATATTAGCAGAAGTAATGTGTGCCTGGAGCTGAACAAATAACAGGGATCTGGAATGTCAGTGTAGGTTTTAACCCCGTACAAAAATTACTTGCATACGAATTCTAAAACACAGAAAATAAACAATGCGAGAGCATAACACATAAAACACATATACACAGAGATTTTCACCTGGATCCCAATACCGGGACTACCAGCTTGATTTTTCATTATGTTCCTTTCAATATTACAATACATGCTTATACATGCAGAAGCATCCAATACCATGGACCGAAAAACCCATCGCGTCCAATACCATGGATCGAAAACCATCGCGTCTAATACCATGGAACGAAAACCATCGCGTCCAAAAAACATGTGTTAAAATCATGCACAAAACCATAAGTGGGTCCGCCCAACCTAACATAGGGTCGAAAACCAAATTTTCCAGGGTGCTACCTTGGACCCCATAAAGTGGGGTTACGGGTGCCCTTCAAACCCCCTATTAACTACGTGGAAATAATATAACACAACCCAACATATCTCCCACTTGTTGTTTTATTTCCACAGAGGGCCACAGGAGAGCTTAGTCATTTTTCCAGCGCTGAAATGCCCATTGTTTCTCTACACCAAGAGAACTTCTCAGAGCTCACAGATTTTGTCAATGCATCTGCAGTATTCTTCAAAGTGTCCACCTTTTACCAGCAACACCTTTTTGTCTTCTATCATATCCCTCACAAAGTGATACTGAACATCAATGTGCTTTGTCTTTGAATGATAAGCAGGGTTCTTTGCCAAGAAAATTGCACTTTGGCTGTCACAGTCTATCCTTATAGCTCCCTGTACTAACCCCATACTTGAACACAATCTCTGCAACCAAACTGCTTCCTTGCTTGCATGAGTGGCTACCATGTATTCTACCTCCGTAGTTGATAGTGCCACTACATATTGTTTCTTACTCATCCAACTGACTGCACCTCCAAATAGGTTAAACACATACCCACTTGTAGATCTTCTCTGATCCAGATCTCTAGCCCAGTCTGCATCAACAAAGCCACGGATATCCAACATCTATCCAATCCTGCTCTTCCTTGGTAGCACAAACCATAATCACTAGTGCCACGCAAATACCTGAGAACCCGCTTCACTGTTGTCCAGTGCTCCTTCCCTGGTTTTGACATAAACCTGCTCAATACTCCCACTGCATGTGCAATGTCTGGTCTAGTACAGACCATGGCATACATCAAGCTACCGACTGCACTTGCATATGGAATACGGGACATGTCCTCTTCCTCTTCTTGTGTCTTGGGACACTGTTCATCAGATAACATCACACCTACAGGAATAGGAACCTTCACCGGTTTACTATCCTGCATATTAAACCTCTGCAATATTGTCTCGACATACTTCCTCTGGTTTAACCAGAGCTTCCTCTTTGCCCGATCTCTTTTAATTTCCATGCCCAAAATATAGTTTGCAGCACCGATATATTTCATGTCGAATTTGGAGGACAATTGGGTCTTCAAATCCTGGATAATTTCTTTTGTCATTTCCAACCAGCAACATATCATCCACATACAAGACCAGATAAATAACACGGTCACCAATTAATTTAAAATACACACAGTGATTTTCTTTTCTTCTGGTGAAGCCAAGTCCCCGTATAAATGTATCAAATTTCTGATACCACATCCTTGGTGACTGTTTTAACCCATACAGAGACTTCTTTAACTTGTATACTAGTTCTTTCTTACCCTTCACCGCAAAGCCTTCAGGTTGCTT
>APFE031612942.1:0-19163 GCA_000404065.3 Pinus taeda
AAGAAAGCCCTTCTTCACCTCAAGTAAAGCTTAGATCACCCAACACTATGAAGTTACACCAAAAAACCAACAGCACTTCTCTACAAGATACAAGATTCCAACCTCTAGATCTCCGTGATGAGGGATCCATATATAAATGATTGTAGGGGGTGAGTCATCTTCTGGGGTCTCGATTAGTGTCCTCTCTCTGATAGTTCTTGATTCCACTTGGAGACTGATGATCTCTTACTCATCCCTGGTCGAAAACATAGAGGCAAGTGTCAGAGGGGAAGCTTCTGGAAGATTTCATGATCTTCCACCTCGCAAATTGTCCCTGCCATTTGTCCATTCCCGACCATTGCACCCTATAGAGGGGCCATTCAGTATGCATCGCACCCTTTACACTGGGAAGGTGATATGCATCGCACCTTCTGCACTGTGTATTCAGTATGGTCCAGTTTTGACCATTTCTGAGCAGTTTTTAGTGGAGAACTTCTGGGAGATGATGTAATCAGCTGACCTTGTTCCTTTAGGCAGTGAAGCAACACTTTTAGGGACTTAGGAGCCCTCAGTTTATGGACATTTATGATTGGAGTTGTTGTGCCCAAAAATGTCTATAACAAATTTCAACAATCACGAAGCAGGAAAACGAGATTATAGTGCAAGGTGTGCTTCAGAGTTGAAGCAATACATTGTAATTGTTTCCCTTTTCATCTAAACTAATGCAAAGCAATGGAGGAGTTTTCTTAGTTGGGTTCTCCTGTAAATAAATGAGTACTTGTGGTTTTGATTGTTGCATGTCTATGCATGTTGTTCTATACTATGATTTCCATTCCGCAAATTTGTAGAGTATAATTTGTGTCTCCTGATTTCAGTTCGATTTCTTGAGAAGTTGCAATTTCTATCAAATTTCTATATGGTATCAGAACCCTGAAATCACATTGGAACCACTATTTCGAATTTGCAACTTTAATGTAGCAGCTTTTCTTTACATTCAGAGGAATGTCTTTCAATGGATTGAAAGAAATTGGAGAATGCCCTAGAGGGTAACTCAAATATCAAAGCTTGGAAGGACCGAAAGGAAGCAGTGTTTGCTGATAATGGTGTGTTAGAAGATGTTAAAATTGATATTGCAAAACCTCCACAGTCGAATGCACAACAGTTAACCTAGTGGAAGAAGGATGTTGCTAGAGCCAAGAGGATCATCCAGGAGGGTGTGAGAGACCATATAGTCTCGAAGTTAGATGGCGAAGAGAGTCCATTTGCTATATGGAAGACCCTCATTGAGCTATTTGAAAATAGTAGTGATGCCAAAAAACCTGGTTTGATAAACAAATTAAGGGTTGAAGACAAAGGGTATGATGTAGTCTTCCGCAATGGGAAGGCCTACCTCAAGCATTTTTCTTCAGGTTAGATCAAGCATATTGGTGTCAAGATCGAGAGCCTCAACAAATTGCAGGAAAATGCATGTGCAGCCTTGAAAAGCAAGGAAGAGATTCCTCATAGTAGAGATGTGATGGTTAAGCGAAAGCATGATAGAGCTCTCAAGATGGCACCTTCTAGTTCAGAGGGATCAATTGCATCCATACCTCCAGGAGTGAGATGGCGCAATGTACAACCCTACTCCCAGAGTTGCAAAGATTTGGGTAGGGTCCATAGGAGAGCAATAACAGTTGCAATATACTCTTCTCATGGATCATTAGCCTTGCTACAGGGGCCCACGATATTCGGTAGCAGAAAGAACAGTTGCAAACTAGTTGCAATCAAATGTTGAGGAGCACAAAACAGTATTCTTAGCAGTACAAGAGGCACATTGTAGAATCAACAATAGTGTAGTTTTTTCCCAGTAGACATTGCAAAGACTAGTAGCATTCATATGCTCAAGAGACAGTTGTAGCTTAGAGACAGTTGATTCAGTATTTTGGATGCTTCTCAATTGTAGTTGTTGCAGTAGCAACAACAATAGTGAGAGAGAGTCTTGTTACAGTGTAATCCTATAGGCGCTGAATTGGAGTTGTGCATAGCCCTTTTCTTGCTAAGAGGGAGTGTTGAAATTGTAGCAAGAAAAAAGCTCAATTTTGACTTGTGCCTTAGTCAAATTAAGTAAATCCAATTTCCACATCAGTGGGATAACTTGGAGGCAATTAACTTGTGTGACATGGTCTTACTCAGAAAATTTGAGTTAAAGGCTAGAAGTAGAGTTGTGCATGTAGTGATTGCTAAAATTTAGCAATCTAGTTGAGTTATTGTTAGTTGAACTTAGTTAATTGAGCTCTAGTCGTTAATTGACTCGATTGAAGGCCAGTTGAGTAGTTAAGACTATTGTTAACTCGCTAATTTCTTAGTTAACTAAATCAAACAACTAAAAATAGACACGATCATGCATGGAACTCCAATTGCCTAGTTGAGGTGGCAGAAAAGGCATGTTTGTATTCTATATTTGTATATTGTTGAGGGTACAAGTTTGCACTAAGCAAGGGATCAATTCCTCAAGCTATTGCGCAAAAAAGTAGGGAATTTCTACTATTTTTTAGGGGCTAATTCCTCGAGGATTGTGCAAGGAAATAGGAGGTTGGCTGAGACTTGAATTGGCTACATGTTGGCTAGAGCAAGTCAAGAAGCTGGGGAACACGATTCAGAGTGTACTTAAGACATTGTAATTGTTTCTCTTTTCCTCTAAATTATTGCAAAGCAAAGTATAATTTGTATCTCATTGATCATAGTTGCAATTTCTATCAAAATTCTACAAAACTCCAGTCAAGAAATTGGAAAATAAATAAATGTGATGAAATAAGTTAAAGATAAAATTAAAATGAACTTTTAATCAAAATTAAGATGATTGATAAAATTTCAAATTCGATTTTAATTTTAATTTTGATTTTGTGCCGTTAATTAATTTGTTTATATTTTAAGTTCAATGTCATTTTAGCGCTAATTATCTCCGGTATCCCATACTTCGTAGTCTGCTGTAGCATGGCCACTGGCCAGCTTTGTAAAGGGCGTTGATTTGACCTCACGAGGATCGAACTGGCGACCCGGTGCAGGCAACAATCAGCAAAATCACGGTGACGTATATTGTATGACGACCGCAAAACACTTGGAAGCGAGAGAGAGGAGCAGGTGGGACGCAGATACCAATACAATAAAATGCACTTTTCTGACAGTCGGTATTGGGCAAAACAAAATCCAGTGGAGCGACAAAGCAACAGTAAGTAACCCACCATTGGCAGGTCACACATCAATTCAGACATACCAAACAGTCATGGTAATAACATTATTATGCTCACAATAATAGACTAACAACGGCAAGCACAACAGGTTTCCGAAACCCTATGGGATCGGCGGCCAAATTCCCACTCAAAACTTTTGGAAATTAAATGCATTTACTTACTTTTTTATCGGAATTGAACGCATTGCATCAACTCAAAACTTTTGGAAATTAAATGCATTTACTTACATTTTTATCCGAATTGAACACATTGCACCAACTCTCTTTCAAAGTTTGTACAGCAAAGGGTCTGCCCAAGAAAAATGGTATGGAAGAACGCCAACCAGGAAATTGTATTTTACAAATTACATAGCAAGTGAACTGTCGGCAATATTCACTCCGCAATATAATTCTTCTACGTTTTGAACTTTCTTTGGATTAGAAAATGTATGTTTCAACTGTGTAGTCTTTACTAAGTGTTTCTCAAATTTTTTTCAAACCGATAAAATTTATGTATACATAAAAAACGTAGTACGATTTAATCCGGAAAAAAATATTCCAATCTCGCGAGTCCAAAATTGGATTGCCAGATTCTGACTTGAAAAGCGAATAGTAAACCCAAAAAATTAAAATAATTACAGTCGGGCGAGTCCAAAATTGGATCGCCAAATTTTGACTTTAAAAGCCAAAAGTAACCCCAACAAAATATTCCATTCTGACGTGACTCAAATTGTATTCCCAAATTCTGACGCACAAATCCAAAAGTAACCCTAATTAGAAACTCCAAAAACATAAACTCTGGGCATGACAAAATGTGCATATCATATTAATTAATTTGGTAAATTCGGAGAGTTCACATTCTTAGGTATTACAGTAGAATTTTCACATCTAAAAAAACATATATATACTTGTATCGTTGTTGTCTTGGGTGGTTGGGAGGGTGCAATATTGCACTCTCCAACCGGGTTCAAAATATACATATATATGTTGGGTTGTTGTACACAACTATGGTATGGATTTAGGCAAAGGTTAATCAGTTTGTTATAGGGCATTACATGCATGCCCTATAACAAAATAACATACAGCTTTTATTTTTAATTTATATAGCCACTAAAAACTGTGTGTTATTTTGTTATAGGGCATGCATGTACCAAGACATTTAATACCTATACAAGCTGGTTAACCCTTACTATAGATTTGTTGAGTTATTATTGCTGTACATAACTATTATATAAATTTGCTGGGTTACTGTACATATGTACGCATTGTATTATGTTGTAATATAAACCTTCTTAATTGGGAATTTCCGAAAAATATATAATATATATAATACTATTTCCCTTTCTATTATACCGATAAATTCTCCAAATCTTTCGTATCTATTATACCTGTAACCTGGCTACTTGTTCTCGACATATACGATAATCATTTAAATCACAGACCATGGAACCGCCGTAATCATTTGGATCATGGTGCACCGTGTTGATCTGACGTGGGATAATGTATTCTTCTGTGTATTAAGTTTCAAATCTTATTCAGGCAACCGGGAAAACACGTTACCGGAAAAGCACTTATACATTCCCAAAAAGGAAAACGGGGCTAGAGGACTCAGGGGAACAAGAACGTGCACTGTGTTGATCTGACGTGGGATAATGTATTCTTCTGTGTTTTAAGTTTCAAATCTTATTCAGGCAACCGGGAAAACACGTTACCGGAAAAGCATTTATACATTCCCAAAAAGGAAAACGGGGCTAGAGGACTCCGGGGAACAAGAACCCACCTGGTCGACTATTCTCGTGTCAAGGCAGGAATGGGAATAACAATGGCAATGCGAACGAGAACCCAAAATGAGAAACGGCTCTCACGATTCTTGTTGGTACCATACGAAAGAAAACAAGTAGGCTAAAAGGAGATGGGATTCGAACTCATTCCCCTGTGCGCAAATGTTGGTGATAAGAAATTTCTAGGCCATTATGTGCACTAAGTTGTAGTCTATGCTTGTGTCGCAATTTAGTGCACTTTCTGGTTATAGTGGACTCTTGTGTGGCAACTTGTATTTTAAGTGTTGCAATGTGGTATTTCAAATTGTTGCACTTAGAAATAAGTGTTGTTTTGTTGTTGTTTCAAGGCGTGATTGTTGTTTATGAGTCCTATGCATTTTCGTGGCTTATATTGATGGTTTTCATATATGTGATTTATGTTTGATTCTAGTTCAGATACTTTTTTCTTCCTTACTCTATTGCTCCCACACTTTGCCATTTTGGAGCTCTTCTTGGTCCTTTTGCCCAGTGCAAGTTATGAAAGCTTCAATCCTTCACTAGGTGATGAACACTACCTATTCATGAGCCTTAACTAGGAAATTTCCTCTTCTAGTGAACACAAATTATGCCCAGCAAAAAGATGTCTCTTCAAAAGCGCACTTCGAAAGAACAAGGACCTTCTCTCCCTTCAAAAGTGCACTTAAGAAAAACAAAGGTCCTCTGCCTCTTTAATAATGCATGCCGTACTCTCAAAGAACAGTGGGACTGTTAATGTGCTTTGCGCCCTCACTGGCTCTTCCAAAGCGCATAGCACACTATCAAGCAACAATGGTTCCTCCTTGTTTGTTGTGCCTGCACCCTACGCCCAAGCAGACCTTCTCTCTCTCCCTCAGTGCATGGCACACTTTTAGTAAATAGCGGGGTCATCCCTTGCTCACTGTCTAACTCAACTTTCATTGTCTCCTACTCCTTTGAGCCTAGCGTATGGCACAATTTTAATCAACAAGCTCATTGCATTGTCCCTTGCACTTGCCCACTACATTAGACCTTGAAGAACTCCTCATAAAGCAAAGCACATCTTTAGTGAACAATGGTGCTTTTTGAAGCCACTATTGAACTCAACTACGTTCTCCTTCTCAAGTCCTTCCTTCTCAAGTCCTTTCACAAGCCTTCACAAGCAACGTCTTCCATGAACAAGGTAGGCATAGGATAGATTTTTTCAACACTGGTTTTTCCTTGTCATGAGTGATGTTCATTAGAAGGTGTACCTTCTCAGTGTGACAACGTGCTACTTATGGAAGATACCAAGGAGAGGAAGCAAACCAGCTCTTGCAAAGAAGAAGCACAAGAGGAACCATTATGCAAACATGAAGAGATATTGAACCAAGACAGATTGAAGACACTGCATGATAACTTAAAAGGTCCCGATGTTGATCTATCACCATTTGGAGGGTGAAAATGGAGTACAGATACTTTCATGAAGATTGAAAACAGAGCAATAAAGAGAACAACTTGGCATTGCCACTTCATCATGACCTCCTTGTCATCATTGTTAAGTTGTAACTTGTACAAGTGTCACCACTATGTCATATGTGTGCATGTGCCTTGCCACATCATCATGTGAAATGTCATGATGTATTCTAAAGGAAAAGGACAAAATGTACTGTGTGAAAGTCCAAGAGTCATATGTGGAATATGAGAAGTCACATGTGGACAAATGAATCAAGTAGAAGTTCAAGAGTCATTAAGAGAGGTCCAAAAATCATTTTTGAAGTTCAAATGTCACATGGGAAGTCTAAGAGTCACGAGGGTAGTTCAAGAGTCATGGGGTTATGAAAAGTCATTCCTCTTGTTATAAATAGTCCCTCATAACTCAAGCAAAAAGCTTTTGGAGGGTTAGGCTTTGGAAAGCTAGTCTTGGTTTCTCTAACTTGGCATAGGAGACAACTATTCTTTGGAGAAACAAGAAGTGATTTAATGTTCCACCACTGGAACTAGTGTCTCACCATTGTAATTGTGTACTTGGATCTTTCACCTAATATTGAAGCTCATTAAGCTAACACACTTTCATTCACATATCGTGAATGTTTTAAGACTATTATTTGAATGTTTGCGGTATATGTTGACATTCTTATGTACTAAAGAAATTGAATTATTTCAGTGGCTTTCGTGTTTATCTTATTGCATGTGTGTTGTATTTTCTTCCATGAATCTTTGTTATCTTGTGAACTAATTTGCAGGTTAATTAACGAATCTTTCCTTGCTATCATGTGTCTCTCTTAGAATAGTACTATTACTTTCTTTCTAGAGACATACTCTTGTCTCCCTCTCATGAACGCCTCATTTTATACATTGCAATTGATGTTTCACAATGCCAACTTACTTGTTTGTTCAAAGGTTGTGTAATCTTTTATGTTAACCATTGAAACCAAGACAGAGCTTAAGTTATGGTGGCCGAGCCGATACTCCGGATAGGGCTCCTACTCCAAATGGTATGAGGTCAAATTGGGATTTCACATTAGGAAGACCCCTGTATGTTGGTGGTATCCAACACCGTCAACAAAACCCGCAACTTGCAAACACCTATTACAAACCTACAACCTTCTTTTCCCTAAGTGCAAGCTTATCTTGCTTCTGCAAGCCTATAAAACTTAAGAACAAAACTTTGTAAATATTTAGACTACACTATTTACACCTTATAAATAAAAAATCTCTACTTTGATAAAAGAGCATGTATTTAAAGATTAACAAACCACCCACCTTTCCCTTTTGCAAATTATTGAATCACATTCATGAGTGTCCTAAAAGGCAATCTACCCCATACGTTTAACTAATGAAAAATTATCTACCCCATATGTTTAACTAATGAAAAATTATTTTTTATATTAATAGCATGAGACCATTATACCCTCTTTCCCCGTGATAAAATCAAAATATTTTGACATACTATCATTGTGTACCAAAGCATTGCATATATACCTCATAAATCTGACAGAAGAACAGATTAGATAAAGAACATACAAATTTTGGTTTATATTTGTTAGGAAAATAGGTTTATCATTATGTACCAAAGCATTGCATATATACCTCATAAATCTGACAGAATAACAGATTAGATAAAGAACATACAAATTTTGGTTTCTATTTGTTAGGAAAATAGGTTTATAGTAAAGGAGAGGATTTTATTGTGTTGTCAAAACATTAGATTAAATGAATAATATATTAAATTCTGTTATCAAATAGATTAAATAAATAATAATATAATAAATTTGGTTATTAATTTAATTTAGCTCAAATTGTTGTGAAAAATATTGTTATTCTCCCACTCTTAAATTCAATTCTTACGAGTGACATATTAAACAACCTAAAACAATTCTTACTAATGACATATTGAACGACCTAAAACAGAAGTGTTTCATGCTACTTCTAAATAACCACATGAGCACACTCCACTTTTATTGCATATATACCTCATAAATCTGACAGAAGAACAGATTAGATAAAGAACATATAAATTTTGGTTTATATTTGTTAGGAAAATAGGTTTATCATTGTGTACCAAAGCATTGCATATATACCTCATAAATCTGACAGAATAACATATTAGATAAAGAACATACAAATTTTGGTTTATATTTGTTAGGAAAATAGGTTTATAAGAAAGGAGAGGATTTTATTGTGTTGTCAAAACATTAGATTAAATGAATAATATATTAAATTTGGTTATCAAATAAATTAAATAAATAATAATATAATAAATTTGGTTATTAATTTAATTTAGCTCAAATTGCTATGAAAAATATTGTTATTCTCCCAAACTTAAATTCAATTCTTACGAGTGACCTATTAAACGACCTAAAACAATTAGTAACTTACTAATGACATATTGAACGACCTAAAACAGAAGTGTTTCATGCTACTTCTAAATAACCACATGAGCACACTCCACTTTTATTCATATATACATAGTCGCGGATATAGTATTCCATTGAAACAGGACATGCTAATACCAACAAGAGGCATACAGAAACCATTACAGGTCCAACTTCTTTACGTAAATAACTCCAGGGTGAAACACTCCTTTTAAGTACAATGAGCATTATATAACGTTTCTGTGATGGCAAAACCATTCACAAGCATCGAGCAAAATGGCAACCTTCTCAAAGAAAACTTGTCGGCACTTGAATATACAAGATACTCTTTTGCTTGGAGAGTAGCCAATGAACTGCTGCAAAATAACATGAACTCTGCCAAGAAACCAAAAACCATCTGGCCTGAAATTAGGGAGAGGAATACGAAGGCAGAAATTCGAACACGACCTAGGAGTCCCTTACACATGGTGCAGATGCTCATAAATACACTTATTATACATGAACTGATTCTGCTCAGAAGCTTCTGTAGCAGAATGGACAAAAAACAGTAATGTGAAAATTCAGAATACTATACCCCTGAGTGACCAGAACTTTTGAAATATACAAGGACATGAACCATACTAAATGAAAGGATTTTGTGGGTAAAGACTCAAGGTCTGTCCGTCTTGACTATTGAAAGATTGTCCACCTTGCATCCAGTATATTTGATCTGGAGTCATAGAGTAAGGCATAAAGCTAGACTGAAAGGCACTAGATTGAGTTTGGTAGAAAAACTGATCACTAGAACCTACATACGTCTGCGGTAAACTAGAACCCCCAAAGTTAGGGGCAGAAATCTCTGGCGGAGGAAAACAAACAGAATAGACACTTTTATCTCCTTCACCCGAATATGCTCCATGGTCTGCAACTGGAATGCCACTTACTTCTGATGAAATTCCTCGTTGCTGATGTGAATGGAAAGAGTTTGCATCTGCTCCTGCTTCCAGTGACACGTGGTAATCATAGCTATTGTCATGAAAGAAGGGTGCAGTCACATTTCCTTCAATCTTCTGACCAACGACCTCGGAAGTTTTGTCACCATTGTACCCTTCACTACGTTCCTGCAATTTTATTCTCTCTTTGTATGCCATCATCTGTGTCTTGGACCTTTTTTTATCCTGTTGACTCCGTTCAATGTATTGCTACAATAAATATTACAACAATGAGAGTTAATTTAACATAGTGCACATTTTGCAGCGTCGAGAGGAGAAAAAACAAAGGTAGGTTAACAAGAAAAGATAGCACATTGGCATACCATTTTTTCATTATCTGAAAGCTTGTTCCACAAATCATTCACCGTCTTAACAATTTCACGGTCTGTCTGTGCATATGTCTTTTTTAACCTAGAGCATTGCTCGACATAAAAGAATTTGTAACCATTTTTTGATAGACGCGGGGCACTGGGATCTCTATTATGTACCCTTTCTTTCCTCTTCTTCGTTACCTGCACCTCCAGCCCAAGGGCATCACAGCCTACATTGCTCATCAGCCCTGGAACCACTGCATATTGCTGAACAGTGGTCTCTGTAGGAACATGATATAAAACACCCTTAAGTTTTTCTGAGCCTACCACCACAGTCACCAAGTAGCCATTCTCAAATCTCTGATCGACTGCTCCTGTCACAGTTTGCCCAACATATGCACCTGGATCCACTGGTAGGCAAACCAAACAGAAATGAATATTAAAAACAGTTCCTGAATAAAATATATGACCTGGAACAAGAATATATAAACGAATATATTGAATCCGCAACAATGTTGGAGAGCTGCTGCGGTCTTCCTCAAATTTCAAAATCTCACCTCCAAACAGCTGAGCAGGATCAACTATGTTTTTCCTTTTCTTTGCTGGCTGCTTTGGATCAACCAGAAGTTGGCATGTAATGCCATTGTCCATGGACTTAGTAGAAGGACGAGGAGCAGGCAATGGACCTAAACATATGTACATTTTCTAAGCAGCACAAGAAAAAATAACATTCGAAAATACACCTTTTAAATAGATTTTCAAAGCAGCAAAGGAAGTTGAAAAAGAATTGTAGTTTCAACAATTTGATTATTAAAAGATGAATACCAGGAGGAGGAGCAAGTTGTCCCCGTGCTCCAAAGTAATGAACTTGCTCAAAGTGGTACAGCAGATCTATGTAATGTTTGCGAAGCACAAACGAGTAGGTTATGATTGAGCTAGGGAGTTTTAAAGCTGTCGCTATTTCCTTCCATCTTCTCTCTTTAATAACCTATAGATCATTCATTTCCCATGAATAGCGGAACAAAGAGAAGAATTCAACAAAACAAAGTCCACATTATAAATACCAATTAACATATGTAGAATACAGATACTAGATGCAACTAAGCAACTTTGATCAGTCATTCAGTACCTATAAATCATTTATTTCACATTAATAGCAGAACAAAGAGAAGAATTCAACAATGGAAAGGTCCACATTATAAATACCAATTAACATATGTCAAATATAAATACAAACAGCATCCAGAACAAAGAAAAGAATTCAATAATGGAAAGGTCCACATTATAAATACCAATTAACATATGTCAAATATAAATACAAACAACATCCAAGCAACTAATATCAGTCCTTCAGAAACACACCAAAAAAGATACAACTAAACCAGAGTTCAAAGTATTATACACAAGTTATGATAACTTCTGCTAAAAAAATACTAGTATGTCTGCTTTGAAATATATACTCTGGCTGACACTGTGTATAAGCTTAGAGTTATCTAGAAGTTGATGTCCTAGAATAAAAGTGCGGTCAATCCAGACTTATTACGGAAGAATGCCAAATATGAAAGCATTATCCAATATGTTTATGTAGAGTTCACATGCAAAACTGAATTATCAGAGGATATCAATCATAAATAGTATTTGCTTAACGGGGTAGAAGAAGATCAGTACAAGTCTGGCACAAAGAGAACAATGTAAGTTAAAAGTGTTGATATGATGTTAAATGTCTTCCATATACATATATATATGCTGACACATGTATGAAAGTGTAAGTGTGATAAGTAAGGGAAGATAATGGCGTGTTACCTAACTAAATGTTACCTAAATTACTTTATATACTTAGTGTAACCTGCTGGTCCAGGAAGCAAACACAAAAATGACATTAATCATATTCCATGTCATTGAACAACTTCATAACAATATGAAACCTGGGCTAGAAACTGATTCTATGCACCAAACACAATGAAGTGGCATAAATCCTGTACGAAGCAATCACAGCATGGATGATTCAATGCTTTTACAATCTCCGCTCACGGGAAAGCAAATACTATATGATTTTAGACATAGGTTGTATACAGATATAAGAAATCCTAACATATATTCAACACGACAACATCCGCTATTTTTATGAAAGGCAATGCAGCAGTGGAAGCAATTTTCCATCCAATTACAAAGTTTTGGCAATATTTTATGACCATCATAACCTTCCTATTTTTAGATGTAACATGAGGTAAGTGTTTTGAATATTGATGCCTATAGGTGTTTACCAGACATTTAATTTATATGGCTGAACTAGTATAAGACCCACTGAAAATAATAAACAGCTTCACTGTCATCCTATGTTAGCTGTGAAATTTTGATGTGTACATAGATCATTAAGATAGTGCTTTGGTGGTTTGGTTAAGGTCCCAATCTACATTGTTCAGGTTGCATGTTTCATTCACAATAGGTCTTGTGTTGATTAAGTTATAGTCTAATAATAAAATGGGTATCTTTCAATTCACCACTGTGTGACTTTTAAGGTCATGCTCTACTGTCATGGTTAAGGTCCAAATCGACATTGTTCAGGCAACACATGTTTTGAAAGACAAAATTCTCACAAATTGTTCGTATGAAATGGTAGATCACAGAATTTTCACACCACAACCACTTGGGGCCAGTTTAATTGTAAATTTTCCATTCAGATAAATGGCTTGATCTAAAGCTTGCATGTAATATCTAATCATGCTACATTAAGGACCTCCACAATTTTCTGACCAAATCAAGATACTCATTTTTTTATATTTAACCTCCATACTAAATGCACCCATTCACCAGACAGGAATCCTTCACACGACTAAGATAATCCTATGTGCACTAGTAATAACATAAGACTAATCCACAAAACAAGCCTCATTAAGTAGACATCAACGAAACAAAGGCTAGGTTGACTAAGTGTATCTGTACCTTGTGAAGTTCAAACACTCGTGAAATTATGTGCTCTGAACCAAATGTCACTCTTCTGATGTGTATGTTATGGGTCTCTATTTTGTATGTCTATCTCCCAGAATCCCCACTAATCTAGTTTAAAACTGGCTATCCTGTTTCATTTCTTGTCAATTAATGGATTTAGAATTAGTGAATCTGAAAAGAGAGATGACCGTCATCTTCCTACCGGGGAAGCACTTAGCCATATATTATAAAAATAGATTGATGGGTGAAAAGAGAGAGCTAAACAACAATGAGAAGCTGATATGAGAATTCTAGTAAAGATATCCGCCAAGTAAGAAAGTCAAAAGAAGCTCAAATAAGAAGAAGAAGCAGCTTGAATATTATAGAACTTCCAATGATAAACACCATTTTAAAAGCTCCAAATTGATGTCAAATAATAAATGGAATCTTGATAAATGAAGGCGTTACTGAATAGTGAAGACAGAAGCCACTTTAAAGTTCGAAGGCCACAAGTGACAGGGCTATAGAAAAAATTGAAATGATTACTGTCAATTGTGGAAGAAAATATTGTCGCTGTTATAGAAACAAAATGAGAGATTCACAATTATGAATAGAGTTGACGAAGGAATTGCCCTGACTCGGCACATTAGTATCAGAAACATCAATTAAATAGGTCATGATAAGACCACCCAGACACGAAATCACTATCACGTTATTATCGGAGATTTCAAAAGACAGCCAGTTTGTGTCTCTAGGAAGGAATATGATATATATATTTTTAAATCTAGGAATCCACCACACTCGCAGGATGGGCATATAACCTCTACCGGGACCAGCCAGGAATACGATAAATTACCAACAAATGACTAGAATTAGTGAAATGCAGCTACATCACTTACTAACCACACAATCAATTCTGCTTCACAAAATAATAGTAGAAAACAAGACATACAATCAGAGAGAGAGTGAGAGAGAACGCAAGAGATCAAGCCTCCAGGCCAACTATATGTGGATAATAGAATCAAAACTACATGTACACAATCGGAGGGAGAGAGAATAGAATCTGAATTCTGAACATGCACCAGCTGTTATGGGGCATTCATGGTAAGTACGAAGCCCGAAAAAAAGAGATTTGCCTAACTAAAACATCTAGCTAAAAAATTCATGTCACTATAACTGCCAGTACAAAAATTGCATACACTAAGAACAAATAATTTAATTTTAAAATCAACTAGCTATTTCACTCACTAGAATTTTTCAATTTTTTAATGAACTAGTTATTTCACTAACGAGAATTAAACGTAGTTAGAAAATGTAGAGTCCTCTGTGAAAAAAAATAAAACAAACACAAGTACTCAGTCCTTAAATAAGTACCACGCAGCATGTCAAACACAAATGTGGGGTCTATAAGGAATCAGGATACAATATAGACCACATCTGGGATTTGAATATACTATGTACGTGTAGGTACTACTGCATTTTCACACAGCCACATCAAACTCCTCGTAATGAAAGAGGATATTTATAACTCCTTTAGACTAGGAAATTCACAACATAACTAAGAAAGAATAAACGCATCCATAACGTATCAGGCAAATACAAGTAACTAGAATTTTTGGTTTAATACCCTCAAATGTCATTTGTAATTTTAACACTGAAAAGGATTGGTTAAAACCAGTTTGTAGAAAGAGAAGGATAATGGAGTATCAAAAAGTGGGGTGCTTGGGGAAAAATAATGAAAACACTGCCCTAATAAATAGCCCATAAGTAGTTCCATTCCTTACAGTTGCAATGTGTTTGCACAAATATTGTATAGTTCCTAAATACAGTAGCAGCAACAAACCAGAACCTACAATGCTTTGTAGGTTGTGTTATTGCATGTCCTTTCATTGTTCAGTATTGCTAGTGCTTTTAATCAGCTAGATAAAATTACAGGTACAATTTAAGGAATCATCGTAATACCATAACCTAATAAATTTGAAATACACGCTGCATACATAACAGTGGAAGCTTCTCAAAATTCAAGAATCACCCAATGTAAGAGAGAGATGAGGCATACCTGTTCAAGCCCACCACAAGCAGTTACTTGTCTGTACAACAAATGTAGGTCTAATTCCTGGCCTCCTATGTTAGGAACTCTGCCCACGAAAAGCTAATAGTTAGAAAGCAGGGAATCTAACACAATATATTCAGATATAGCATTCTTTCCTACCCCGCTGCCTGTTCATGGACAGTAAATATACATATCAGGATAAACAATTCAATAGGAATGACAGACCGCTAGCTCAAAAACCAAACAGCCATAAAGGTCAAGTAGCTGATGACACAAATGAAAGCTGTCTAAATGTGACAGCTACATTGCATGCTACAAAAAGTAACTATGTACAGGGCAAATATTAGGCCCTGCATCAATTAAGAAATGGAGTGTCAAAGACATAAGTGTCTTCTAAAAGACAGCATTTTATTTGAACCAAACTTAACAAACATACAAATTAAAGCTTCTTTTTCAGTACCAAAGGAAGATAAAAACAGAGGAACATAACAGCCCAGTTTCTTAGAAACACAGAACAGCAAAAAGGAAAAGAAATCAATAATGTTATTTATCTTTTTAAATAGATATTCACTTAGAGTAAAACTAATGCTTACCACAGATTCAACACTGATTATCATAGCAGGTTCTTTTCAACTAAATGATTCTATGGCTGAGATTTAGATAAACAACAATGATGGTGGGAATATCACACCCCCGAAAAAAATGCAATCCATAACTAGCAGGCAGTAGCCCACATTCTTGTTATGGTCCTACTGACTAAACCTTAGTTGCAGTACCAGGCTGCAAGAGTTTAGATTACAGACGCAGTCGACTCATAACAGCAGGCAACAACCCACCTTCTTAGGTGAGATATTCCATGTAGCTTAATTTACAGTGAAATGGAAATAAGCAAGACAACTATGAAGAAGCAATTCACACAATCTACACTGCAAGACTTGATGACGGATCACTCCTAAGATATCATGTGACACTAAATGTGCAAATATCCAACAAAAACTGAAGTTTAAGGTGAACAACACCTACTTCTGAGATGCCCTGTCTAAGACAAGATAATTGATTTGTTCAAAGTACACAATAACGAAGAACATTCTTGCTCCCTCTTAGAGACCAAAAAAACTAATGAATTTGGAATCATAATGCTAAAGACCCTAGATTACAGGACCTAAAAAGTAAAGTGCAGACTCTAACATTCTCCAATAGGCCTTACTGGTTTGAGTGAAACATAAAAATACAAAAAAATAGAGCAACACTGGTAGTCTGGGACAAGGCACTGAATCTCCATAAGCATCTGGCCATAATTCATATGCTCTTTCAAGGGTAACCAAAGATACAATTCTTGTTTACATGCACAGCTCGAGGTGTATAGTCTATAAATGCGGACGACTCACAAGCAACAGGATAAAGATTTGTTTGTGTCCTAATAATTAGTAACGCTCAATAGGCCATAACAGGCCTAAAAATGCACAAAACCCGTAAGCAGAACGCAATAACAAGCAATTTTGAAGAACAGAACATCCAAATTCGACAAGGGTTACTCTTATTTCCTTACAGAAATCATGCCATGCTATGTCTGAGATTCTGCATAACATGAAATCAATGAAGGAGATAACTTTGCAATAACATATGACATGGAACAGAAAGGAGAAAAATTGGTGAAAATTTTGTTGTAATGTAGACATTAGAGAGTGTGAATTACCACTCACGTTAGGCTGGTTCCGAGACCTGCATGAAACTCGTTGAATAAAGCGCAGAAGTATGTACGGTTAGCGAGCAATGCCTCGTGTTCTGCTAGAGGAGATGGGTACACCTGTTGGCTGTATGGGTATCCCTGAAATAACCCCATCGAAGAACCCAAATGATATTCTGCAAGCTCGCTTCCGTTTTGCATTGATCCACTCCCCTGCACATCCCGCTGCTCCTCCATTACAATTGGGTTTTGGGGAAACAAGCTTAAAATCTGGGGAGAACTTGCAAAATGCTCCCCCATATTCATCAAGGCTCTAATGAAATGGGCATCTGACTATCACTTCCGATGGAATCGGTATATGATGCTATGTGGCTGAAACAATGGGGGTTTGTGCAAAGAAAATGCCCAAATGCGGTGATCACCACCACAACGCGGTCAAAAGGATCGATCCCAACAGTAACAATTTTCCAACAGTTGTTAATTCTATTAGTTGTGGTTTCACCAAATTCCCCACACAACAGAACTACGGTACAGCAGTCTCATATTAATATCGGCATCAACCAACAAAACAACTCACGTTATGCGCTGCAAATATGTCCGAACACCACTGATAAAACGTCGGCCAAATTTTGGTGGGTTCTGCCATTTTGGCCGTCTAAGTCAATTACGTCCTCGTTGTCGTTTCCTGGCCGTACGATTGATGGCCAGTTTCTCGTCATCCGACGACCAGCGCCCCTGCCCTTTTTGTTTTACCTTTTAAGACCTTCCCATATCACTTCATATGTCAAGAATAACTGGGAATATGGGGGCGTTACTTTATCGATGGTGTAGGATCAGAGAAGTTTAATTTAATTTCGAGAGATTTATTTTATTTGGATATTTAATAAGCAGTTAAATATGTTAAATTAAAATAGAGTACTATTTTTTTTTAGATATATTAAATACAACAAATTGATAATATTTTTCACTTTAGGAAGGTTTACAGATTGTAATTTAATGATATCTTTCAGTTTGATAAAGTTTACGAAATGTATAACCATTCATCGAAAAGGTGTAATTTTTTAAAAATATAATTAATATGTGTTAAAGTTAATTGATAAAATTTAAATTTAGTTTTGACAAGGTAGTTGAATTTGTAATTTGAAATTCTTTAATTTCTAGGCACATTATTTAGATACTTATGGATAATAATAGTATTTTATTCATAGTTACTCTGTGAAAAATTAATTTATTTATAATTTTTTATTAATATAAATTAAAATTATTTTATTTTCATTATATTCTCTTTGAGTAATATAAATGAAATGTATTTGAACAAATTATCATTAAACCAATGTTGAAATCTAATAGTAAAAATATCAATAAGAAGAATTTAACTCAATATTAATACAAAATATGAAAAGAAAAATGGAAAAATCAATATATTAAAATGAATTTTTAAAAAGAAAAGTTTGTTAAAATTTGATTCAAAGAGGTGTTGAAAAAATATAGCAAAGTATAAAGGTGCACTAAGGTTATGATAATGATAGAAAGTCATGATAATGAAGATGTTAATAGAGAATATTATTATTTTTATATAGCTAAATAGTTTTAAAATATTTATTATTACTATTGATGATCGCCATTAATAATCTATTAGATTTTTAAGGAAAGTAAACCATTAAGTGAGACTCCTTAATATTTATTGTCTATGATTAAAAAAAATTCCTATATTTATTAATATTTGATTGACTTAATACAATCACGAAAATTAGTTAAAAAAAAATATTATATATCATAATATTAAAAACTATTTTATATATAATTTAAATATATATATTTTATATATTATATATATATAAGAGTATTAGACCTTCTCTAATCCATACTTGAGAGTAGAATGATTTCGGAAAATCCACTTGGATTATTAAGTTATTAACTATTTAATATTTTTCATTTTATTCTTATAAAAAAAAATTCAAATAAAAAATAATAAATAGATATTTAAATAAATAATATAATAATAATAATAATAATAAATAATAGCCCTAAGGGTTTAGCCCAACTTGGTCAAGTCGTGCCTTCCTAAACAGGAGGTCACAAGGGTCGATTCTACCCAAAAGCCCTTGGGGTCTAGGATCTGTGGATGCGAAAAATAATAATAATAATAATATAGATATTATATATATTATTATAGCCGTTTAGTGTCTTGTAACCATTGCCCATTCATATAGTGGTTGAAGGACTTGCATGCTCTACTTAACGGAATATAATTACTAATCGTTAATACAATAATTTTACCGTTATAACAATATTTTAATAATTTGATGTTAATATAATAATATTGCTTAAAAATAATAATAATAATATTATAATATTATAATATATATTATAGCCGTTTAGTGTCTTGTAACC
>APFE031612942.1:19434-35164 GCA_000404065.3 Pinus taeda
TATTAATTTAAAAATAAAAGTCATGCGGTTGGGAAACATCAACCACCTTTTAAAAAAATATATATATTATAAGCTTTGGCCTTTCCCTTATGGGATAATCATGGGCATCACAATAACTAACTTTCTCTCTTCCATCCCCTATACTTTCATATGTTTTTTTTGAATTATTATTATTTGCTTACCTTTTGAAAGTATCATTAATAAAATAATAAGCCATTTACCCTTCACTAAATCGTAAAAAACAAACCTAAATTAAATGTTGACTATGAACTTTTCATTTTGATACGGCCAATACCTTATCTATTTATATATAATAAGATTATGATATTATAATTATTGTATGGTCTTTAATCATAATATTCTCATCAAATAAATTTTGATATTATATGTACAAATTATAATAATTTACTGGCCTTTAATATAATATTCTCATTAAAAAAATTATCGATTACACCTGAGCAGGTAAGTCCAAAAAAAATATGAATACGTATTTTACTATTCTAATATATATATATACACGTGAGCCAATGATTAACGTGAGGGATTTTTATTATATAATATTTAAATATATACTTTAGATCTCATTAATTATGTTATTTAATGTATTATGTTAATGATATAGATTTGATAAAAGGATGAGTTTAAAGTTTTTATTTATGGATTTTTTTACAATTATCTTTTAGGAATATAGATTAAGGAGAAATTAATTTTTCTATTATTTAAAATGCTAATTGTTTTTAGTGAGATTTTTGTGAAGTTTTTTTGGTCGGTTTTTCTCGTCTAATTTCTCTAAAATCAGGTAGAAGTTTATTGAAATCACAAATGTTTTAGGGGTTTTTAAGGGTTTTGAATCCATATATATAATTAAAAAACCAATTTAAATAACACTTTCTCGTCTAATTTCTCTAAAATCAGGTAGAAGTTTATTGAAATCACAAATGTCTTAGGGGTTTTTCAGGGTTTTGAATCCATATATAATTAAAAAACCAGTTTAAATAACACAAATCAAGATTTCACCTCAATTTTGTCTTAGGGTTTTTTCAGGGTTATCCAAAAACCAGTTTAACTAAAGACAACTCCTTTAAAATGTTTTTTAAATATATAAATAAATTTAAATCTTTCAGGAAAAAAAATATATATATATAATATATATTATATATATATATATATATATATTTAAATGGTAGAGACTCAATAATTCAAATTTGTAATTTTAATAATTTGTAATGGTTTTGGCTAGGTTCAACCTAGTTTGAAAATTTTCCCATGATAGTCATTTGGGGAGGATAAAAACTTTCCCATGAGGTGTCCAGGCTCAACAGACCCTTACACAATCTTGGTATACGTGGGCAAATTATTCTTCTATCCAACATTGAGACTAGTCCCTCCTAGGCTTAGTCTAGTTTGAAAAAAAAAAGTAATAAGATATGCAAAAACATCTTTTCTTACTTTCTTTTTCAAACTAGATTGAGCCTAGGCGAGACCAGTCTTAATCTTGGATGGAAGAACAATTTTCCCACCTATACGAGGATTGTGTGAGGTTTGGTACACCCCATGGGAATGTTTTTATCCTCCAAGTGGCTATCGCCCTCAACCCCTCCCCATGAGATTTGAACAAGTGATCCAATGGGGACTAAAACCCACACAAATGAACTATTATACATCTCATGGGTAAGTTTTTCCACATTTTCATAGTTTTGATGAATTAATGGATTTGAAAGGTAGGTAATGTTATAAATATTTGAAATTCAGATTTAATGCAAGCATACACATGACATTTTAAGGGAAAGTGATTTTCATCCTCCACCTTCTTAGTATCACCAAAAAATGACAAATTCTTTCATCCCACAATACTTAAATAAATATACTATTTCATTATGGAGAACCTGCAAGTTTGTTCTTATTTAATAATATCAATTTGCTTATTTAAGCTATCTATAACAAATATATACTATTGATCTTCTATATTTGGGTTAATGCCTCTTTATAATATCTTAATTATTTCACATTCTCTATTTCTTTATCACACCATAATTTCTCTATAAATTTAGTTGTGACAATATATTTAATGGCATTAATATTCTCGAGAGTGACCTCCTCTCGTATTCTTTAATGGTTTAGTCAAGACTGAGCATCTTTATGTCAACCCCTTTTAAGCTAGAGGTGGCTTTGACTGGAGTTTGAAGTAATCTTAGGAAGTTTATTTTCTTTCATGTTTGTTAAATTGTGCTCTTGTGCTTGTATGTTAAGTATTATCCATACCCATACTCTCAATGGGTGAACAACTAGTTTATATGATCAAGATATGAAAGTGAATATTTCTTTTAATTTTAACATTATAAATTATATAATGCCTCTAGAGTTGCTCAATTTTCCTACATAATTCTCTAGAGATGTTGTAACCCCAAAATTCAGATTCATATAATATAAGAGGACTAATAAGAGTTTCAAAAAGGAGTTTATTTTTTCCCATAACCACAATTGTTTTTAAGATCAAAATAGACTTTCCACCCTCCATTACACATTTTACAAATGCCGCAGTTCTAGTTAAGCTTGTCACGAAGGTTAGTGTAACACCCTTATAATGACCTTTGTATGTGATGTACATATCATGTTTCGGCTAGTGAGCAGAGGACTAATTTATGGCCAATGTACATATGTGTTTTAGGCTAGTGTGCCTATGTTTATGTGTTGTGAAGTCAAAGAGCCTAGTTTTGTAAATATGAAATCACATGCATATTAACAAATACGCCACTGCTACAAACCAAGTCAAATAAGAGAATATGGGGGGCTAAGACTCCACAAGTGTGGAAGGAGGGCTAATGGTTAAATGTTGAAGGGCTTAAGCCTAGGTGGCTAAGCTATTATTAAAATAAGCCTAAGTCAAAAGAACACGTGTGTTTTATCCGAAGTCCATAAAGTGACTTTAGAAGTTTCCATGTGTCAAAAGAGGAACATGCACATAAAAGTAGAGGTGGTTAATGTTTTTCTAGACACATACATTACATATTCCCAATTGTGAAGAGGATGGAATTCCTTCCTAGTAAAGGAAGCAAGGTGACTCTATGGCATGTGTGACCACGGTAAAATCCTTGGTGGATTTGGGGAAAGGGAGATATCTCCCTAGGGAAAGGGCTAGATAGGTACCTAGAAACCCGGAGGGAAGTTGGAACTCCTAAGAAAAACACAGGGCTCTAAAACATCCTTGATTCTCCAAATTGGACACCCTAGAAGTGTAATCATACAACCCAAAAAGATTGTGGGTGCAAAGAAGGGGGTGCAATACTTGGGTTGTATAGGCTAATGGGGGATGTAAGACTATTGATATGAGGTTGATGGGTTGGTATCTTATCTGGTTGTATTCGATAATAGATACTTTCCTGGCTTTGGATAAGCCTTTATGTTTGTGGAGTCATGGCCCCAACTTAGGGTTAACCAATTGTTGAGATGTTATGAGCAATGTGGTTTATGGCTAGGTGGAACATCTGAGGTCTACAATTAGTCAACGCATCTTTGCAAATAAGTAATTTTAAAATGTGTTTAATTGGTTTCCAATGTGTTCACTTGCTTATATGTGTGTTGCATATGGTTGTGTATGTGTGTGTGTGTGTGTGGGTGGGTGGTTTCTACATTATAAGTGTTTTCTGCATAAGATATTTGCATGACATGGCCCAACAGAATTTATGGAATATTAGAGAATAAACAAAATTGTAATGTACTATGATGAGTTAGAGGGAAATTGAAGAATTTACCTATTCTCCATTTGAGTAGGAATCAAGGTGATTGAATATGTCACAGTCACCTCTAAGATATTTGTATCAATTACCTTCTTTGTAATTGTCATACACAAGATTAGCATAAGTGATCTTTTGGGATTTGATTATCATAACTTTTGTTTGTTGTTATTTTTTACTAGTATACCTATGCGAGTTTAGAAATCCTTGATGTTTCTCCAATGCTTATCAATATCAAAGTGACATATTACCATAAGAAAAATATCAACAATATAAAGCATAAGGATGATAACTATTCCAATTAAAGTAGTGCCATCATAACCAACTTTTTCCAAACATGCATTTAACTTGTCAATTTATATGTCAAACATTCAAGAAATTTTAATATTTAAAATGGATCTATTTAAAAAATAAATAAAAGAAGAAGAAGAAGAAGATGAAGAAATTAAGACATATAAATTCTCAATGAAGGAAAAAACTACCTTTTTATCATTTCTTTTACATATCTCCTCATAAGTTTACTCAAATTTCAAATGTAGGCATTTGTTGGATGTGAAACTAAATTTTGCATCCAATGATTATCTACTCTATACATTTTCGATAAACCTAAGGTAAGAAAAAATGGAAATACATGAAAGAATGTGTTTCTTGAAAGGGAGAGGAATTGACCCATACTATGCTTTCTCCTTAATTAGATGGACCCACACTTCCCACCAAACCTTGTAGTTATAAGGATGAAATTTGTATTCAATAACTTCAATCTTTTTTCCATATGGATGGGCAATGAATCTAGTATCTAACTTGAACGACCTTTCCCCATCAGTTTTGTCAAACCTGTAATAATAAGAAACATGATGCTACTCTACAATGGGGTCTAGAAATTTTTGTGTAATGTGTTCATTTAAATGTGTTTTAGTATCCATTGTAATGCATGCACTTCTCAAGATTATTTGTTTGCTAACTTAATAACTTGTTTGATTTCCTCATGTTATGGATATTTATTGTTATTTCCTATATCCTTTGGAATGATGAAGCGTGAGTTATATTTCCAAAAAGACACATTTTTTTCATGTACTTCTTGTTTATCTCATTATGGGTATATAAAATTCAATTCTATATTCAAAGAGTGCTTACACTTGAAATTTGAATAAATCTATAAGGATAAAGGTTGACGTGGTTTTTGTCTTTCCATGTGAAATTATTCATCCTTATGGTTTACATCATCATCTTGAATATTGTTGGCTCTTTTTTTCTAAAGGAATGGATAGAGAATATTATATTAATAAAGTTGCGCTTTGGCCCAAAACCATTACAATTTTTCTCAAAACAAAAGTTACTAGAATTCTTTAAAGATTTGGGATTGAGCACGTAGGTTCAATATCCTTAATTGAGAACTCCATAGTACACAAAATTTGTTCCCATTCCAACTGGAAATTTTCCAAAAGACACCTAAAATCTAAATATATATGCATCACTTTCTTAAATTAGTGTCATTTCAACTTTGATTGGCTTCTCCTTATCCTTGGAGAGTTATTTTTTGTTTTTTTTCCAACTTAGGTCCATCCCATGTTTTTTGGTGAATCTATCTTGTCACCATTCTTTGAATGATCTCTATTGGTAGTTGCATTCTTTTGACCCAATGAAGGGTCTTCCAAATCTACCTTGTAATACCCTCCTCCCACATCTACCCAAGTAACTGGACAATCGGGTTAAACATGTGACGAGAAGTCACTATGATATGATTCAACCCCCTAAGTCACATTAAGGAAGTGGAATCAATGGAAACACACCATAAAAACCTTCAACATCAGCAATAGGACTCCTAAGAACCATCCCAACCTTTCTGGTAACCAACTCCTGGGTCCCATTGAGATTTTAGACCACTTGACCTCTGGACGCTCCCATGATATGGGGCTGAGAATGTCCAGGAGGCTCTAGACGCTCTCATGACAAAGCATGCCAACATCCATGGACTATTTTTCTTAGTGTTGTGTCAGCGTCCCCAAGATTTGAGCCACTTTTTAAGGCCCAGAGCCCAGGTCACTACCCAGAATTGAATGAAACCTTCAAAACAGAAAGATAACAAGAAAATGATGACACAAGTGCAATTACTTGAACAATCCCTTGACTGGACCCCTACTAGCCATGACATGTATTCCTCAAACATATCACAAATATGTAAACTACAAGTGTAAAACAAAAATCTAAGCATAGGGGTCTCATACTCAGTTAAGAATCACTAAGAAGCATTGATGCCTCAACACATTAGCTGCAGTTTCATCCATTAGGTCATAGATACATTCTCAATCCATTTAGAAGTAAAAACATGATGAGAGCCATACATAGATATTGTCATAAAACATATACATAACCAGCATAATAGCAACAAAAATACCAAGGAAATCATAGCCATGTGATCCACATATAAACTAGTATAATACTCATAGAAATTCAAAGAGAAATAACCTCAATTGATGATGCAAAATCCAAACCCCGGATGGGACTACCACATTCCACTTGACTGTAGAATGGCTAATCCAAATCCCTCTTCAACCATTCACCCCCGTGCAATATTCCAATCATGAATGTGGGATCTCATAGAACACATCAATCCAAACCATCCAAGGCTTCTAGAGGCCAATCACCTCAACCAACTCATAGTCGAACATCACAAAACCATCATCAGATTAGTCTCTACCCAAGCCTTCTGGGGCTCCAGAGTGTATGTTCCAAACAAGGCTTCCAAGACTAGTAACTCAACCCATAACTTATTCGGTCTTCAAGAGCGTTTGTCCAACCAGGGCTTCCAGGACTAGTAACTCAACCCACTAAGGGCTTCCTGAGAATTTGTCCAACCAAGGCTTCCAGGACTAGTAACTCAAGCCATGTTGTTACAGGGCTTCCAGGGTGTTTGTCCAACCAGGGCTTCCAGGAACTAGTAACTCAACTCAAGCTAAAAGGAACATGAGAACCAAACATAAAAACAAGGATTTAAACCCACAAAACCACGGTTATCCAAGAAATGGCAAGGCTAGGCAAATCCACTAGCAATCCAGGCAATCCTCCATGCCAGTGACAGATCATGACCAATAAACCACATGCATATACCATGCATGCCAAAACTAGTGAGAAAAACATACATGCAACTCAGTACCTGCAAGCAAAACCCATTGTAGTTGTTGATCTTGATGTCCTCTTGCGCTTTCCTATTCTTCCTTTGCCTTCTTTCTCCAAAGCTCCAAGTATGCCACACTCTCCAAGAGTGCTCCAATAAAACTCTAAGTGTCCAAGAATGAGAGAGAGAGAGAGCTCCAAAATTGAACTGAAAAAAGTCTATGAACTAATCTTCAGAAGCCCTTTTATTAATGAGGCCTCTATTTTCTTCATTTTCCATTATTTTCCTTCATTTTCGTCCTCACATGCAACTTGTGACCTTTCACCTCCCTTTTCTCCTCATTTCCATTATTTTCATAAATAAATGTACCAAAATGCCATTTTTCCTTTCCAAAGCCTTTGCCATTGCCTTTTCCAATTTCTTTAGCCATAATAAACCAAATGAACACCCACTAGGATGTTTTTCCCAACATTCGGCTTGGAATAAGTGTCCCATCAACTGTGGTTATTATTTTACCTTTATTAACTTTTATTACATGGAATTTTCACCAGGGTTGTTACAGAACCTTCCCCCTTAGGGGAACACTGTCCTCAGTGTTCAACAACACTTATAACCATAAGACTGTTGTAAGAAAAACATATTTCTGATGGAGCTTTATAACTTATATTGTTGCAATATTTACATTGATAAACTTGTTGAGAAGCAAACCAACATGAAAACATAACAAGTATAGCATCATAAATGACATGACACCCATACTACTTATTGGAGCTTTATAACATAGCTCATGATGGTATTTACATCCATATACATATGTACATGTACCAAAACATCACCAAACATGTACCAAAACATATACCAAAGACATATACCAAACATCATACTAAAATTGCTTTGCCTCAACCGATAAACAATAAAGGATACATAGCCCACATTTGATCCGCCGTCTACCATGTAGCTTCATTCGGTCCAAAGTGCTTCCACTGCACATTAACCTACTCGATTTCTCGATTTCATAGCATGAGCACCTTTTTCTGCAATGTGAATTGAGGCTCCAACATGAATTCTCCATCTGGTTCCACCTACAATACATACCAGTCAATCACATGATCAACATCTTTAACATACTTCTTAGGCAATGACACATGGAAAACATCATGGAATTTCACTATTGGAGAGAGTGCAAGTCGATAGGCTACTGGCCCAATCCTCTCAATAATACTAAAGGGTCCACAAAACCGTGGTGCACACATGATCCAATCCGCAAAGAGCTCTTCTTTGTTTTGATGCACAAGTACACTTGTTACCCAACCTGGAACTCCTTGAACAACCTGTTCTGATCTTCATAACTCTTCTGCCTATCCTGTGCTACTTTCAAATTCTTCTTGATTACCTACATTTCCTGTTCCATTTCCACCAACATGTTCGGTCCAATCAACACCATGTTCACCAAATCGCTCCAACTAATGGGAGTCTTGCAACTTCACCCATACAATGCCTCAAACTAACTCATCTTCAAGGATTCCTGATACCCATTGTTGTAAGCGAACTCTACCAATGGAAGATACTCTTCCCACTTTTTTTGTTGATACATCACATACATCCTCAACATCTCCTTCAATATCATGTTGACCCTCTCTATCTGTCCATCTGTCTGCGGATGATTAGTTGTACTGAAGGCCAACTTTGTGCCCAAACCTACAAACAACTCCTTGCAAAACTTGGAAATGAACTTTGCATCCCTGTCTGACAAAATATTCTTTGGAAATCCATGCAATCAGACCACCTCTCTAATGAATACATGTGATACATTGCTAGATGAGAATGTAGACTTCACTGGAATAAAGTGTTCTACCTTTGTCAACCTGTCCACCACTACCATGATGAAATCATGCTATCTCACTATCCTCGGAAACCCTGTGATAAAATCCATGGCAATGACCTCCCATTTCCATTCAAGAATCACAATCAGTTGTAGTAGTCCACCTGGATGCTTACATTGTGTTCACACGCTGACAATCAAAACGCCTAGCCACAAACTCTGCTACATGCTTCTTCAGATTCAGCCAATAATAAAATTTCTTCACTGTGGTTAATGCATTATGATAGCCTGGGTGACTTAAATATGGTTTCTCATGAAACTCTTTCAAGATCACCTTCTTGAGCTCACTATTGTCTGACACATATATCTTGTCTCTCAATCTAACCAATCCGTCTGTCGTAAGGCGATAGTCCACATCTTGTGCACCTGCATTTGTACCTGTACCTGTACCACCACTTGTACATGTACTTGTACTACTACTTGTACATGTACCTATACTACTACATGTACATGCACATGTACATGTACCACCACATGTACCTGTACTAGTGCTATGCTGCAACTTGTGCATAATCTCCATATACCTGACATCCTGCTGACCTCCCTGCAAGATCCCATCTTGTAAGTCTGCCCCATAGGAGCTCATAGCTTCTAAGTGATTTACCTGTATCTGCCTACTAAGAGCATCTGCCACCATGTTCTATTTACCTTTGATATACCTGGTCTCAAAATCTAACTCATTAATCATGGCCAACCACCGAGCCTACCTATTGTTCAGGTTTGGTTGGTAAAATAGATACTGCAAACCACTATGATCACTCATCAATACAAACTTCCTTCCCGGAAGATAGTACCTCCACATATTCAATGCATGTATGATTGTTTCTAACTCAAGATCATGTGGGGGTAGTTCTGCTCGTGCTCATTCAATTTTCGTGACTCATATCATACCACCAATCCATCCTACATAAGGAATCCACCAAGTCCTCTCTTGAAAGCATCTGTGCATACTACAAACTCTTTTTCTGAATCTGCAATCTTTAACACTGGTGCATGTGTCAACAACTGCTTGATCTCCTCAAAACTAGCTCACACTCATCTATCCATTCAAACTTATTACCTTTTATCTATAATGATGTAATAGCATAAGAAATATACAAGAAGTTCCTGATGAACCTCCTATAATAACCTGCCAACCCCATGAAGGATCTCACCTCATCTACATTTCTAGGAGTCTCCCACTCCATGATAGATTTTTTTTGGATCCACTGTTATGCCATCCTTTGAAACCACATGTCCCAAGTAGTGTACCTCAGTCTAAAAGAAACTACACTTGTTGAGCTTAGCATACAACTGATGCTTTCTCAACAACCTCAACAATGCTGCTAAATGCTCAGCATGCTCTTCCTCATTTTTAGAATATACCAATATGTCATCAATGAACACAATAAAAAACTTATCCAAATACAGATGCAACGAACTATTCACTAAGCACATAAATGTAGTTGGAGCATTAGTCAAACCGAATGGAACTACAAAAAAATCATAATGCCCATACCTGGTCTAGAAAGTTGTCTTGTAAATGTCCTCCTCTTTGATGTGTACCTAGTGGTATCCTGATCTCAAGTTGATCTTCGAGAACACTGTTGCTCCCTTCAGTTGATCAAGCAATTCATCAATCCTCGACAATGGATACCTTTTCTTGATGATCACTTCATTCAATTTCATGTATTCAATGCATAATCTGAGAGCGCCATCCTTCTTCTTCACAAACGGTACTGGTGCACCCCATGGTGATACACTTGGCCTAGTGTATCCCTTATCCAATCTTTCCTTCAATTGTACCTTCAAATCTACCAACTCAAGTGTACTCATCCTGTAAGGTTCCTTTCATGTCGAAGTTTCCCCTGGCACCAACTCAATAGAAAAGTATACCTCCCCGTGAGGTGGCAACTCTGAAATATCCTTAGCAAATACATCCTAGAACTATTGTAGAACTAGGTCCTGCTCAAAACATATGCATCCACAACCTCCTTGCCTTTGTTACTAGAAATATGCACTATGAATAACACACATCCTTTCCTGCAACTACGCTTTCCCTACATGGTTGTCACCATTCTAACTGATGTTGTTTTCTTCTTACCTCTCAAAATTCTTTGTTCCCTATTGTCATCCAAGCACTCAATAGCTTTTTCATAACAATCCACCTTGGTTCTATGAAGGTACAACCAATCCATGCCGAACAACATACTGTATGATCCCAACGGTAATACATTAAAATGTGTTACGATAGGCATACCATTCAAATCAAATGCACAAGCTCTTACCCAATGGTGAACTTGCTTCTTTGTACCTGTAGCCAACTGCACTAACCAAGACTTTGAATGTGCTTCCTTATTCAAACCACACTTATCCACTAGGTAAGTACTGACATAACTATAATTAGATCCAAGGTCAATCAAAATAGAATCAACTTGATCACAAAGCTTACCATCCATCTCAATGATAGATGCCTAATGGTCGTTTGTCTGTTATTCAGTGCTACATGGATACGGGGAATGCTCTGACCAACATCCCCAATATTTTGTGCCTCCTGTGCACTATATATCTAAGGCCTACCACCCTGATTCTATGAACAATCTCTTTTGCGATGATATTTGCCACAAGTTCAACACTTTATAGGCTTCTAGCTTGCATCCTTGTTCTACTCCTCAGATCGATGTCCCTGTCCTTTGTCAGATGCATTGAACTTCTTAGTTGGTGCTACATTTTCTTTATTACCTGAATCCTGAGGCCTTTCTCGTTTCTTGTCCCATTTTCCTTAGTTCTTTGTATTACCTTTCCAACTTGGCTTAGTCTCAGATCTGCGCTTCGATTGCTCATAGTAGTGTTTTAGCTTTTGGATGGCCTCCTCTAATGATCGAGGCTCATCGAACTCAATCTTGTGTTTGAATTCCATTGGTAACCCACTAGTGAATCTCTGAATCTTGGCCTTCTCCTCCTTGAGGTAAGGCACATACCTCAGTAGCTCCAAGAACTTTCTAGTGTGCTCCTCATCTGTCATTGATCCCATCTTTAGCTCATAGAATTCTTTTTCCCTGTCATCAAAGTATCTCTCTGATAGGTACTTCTTCTTGAATAACTGCTCGAGCTCATTTCAAGTCAAGTTCTCCTGATGTATACCTCTGACATTATTCACATATTCCCACCAAATATATGCTTTACCTTTGAGACTAAATTTAGTTATTATAGCTTTCATGTTTTTTGATTAATCATGCAACCTGAAGAAATTCCTCATGCCAAGAAACCATGCCTCTGCATCTTACAATTTCTTCATCTCTCCATCAAATGTAGGTGGCTTTTATTTCTTAAAATCATCCGGAAAATACTTCATATCACTCCTCCTATAAGGATGATAACGATGTCGATCATCATGCCTATCAGAACCAGAACTAGAATAGTATATGTCTATCACCTCTCCTATCCAGAGTATCCAACAATTTCCCATCTCTAACTGTGTCATCTCTATCTAACCTGTGACCACCATGTGACCTATTTCCATATGCCCCATTAGTTTTGTCCTCCTGCTCATGGCTAATCTGAAGTGGTCCCTGTCACTGCAATTTTGACAAACTTTGAAGTATCACTGCATTTAGCTCCACTAGTTTCTCATGTGCTTGTATGATTCGGTCATTGTCTGCCTTACAACTCCTTATTTATTCCTTTAATCTTCTTAGTGTATCTACCAAATCGAAAGAATTCCCAACACCATGCTATTCATTTAATCCATAGGGAGAGTCTTGGGAACTGTAGTCTACCATCTTGCTAGTCATCTTTGATATTATTCTTGTAAGGTATATCATGTTAGCTAAACCAAGTCACAATAAACCAACGTACCATAGTATAGTTTGAGGAGGATATCTCGTCTACAAGATCAACAAATCAATGTGATACATGTATAACATAATCATGACAACATATAGAAATATAACACGTAAGCATATAACCATACAACCATCATTCTAACTAGAGTCCAATCATTAATGCATGACCATGTAAACTACACATATCATAACCTCATGCATGGCAACAACCACTACATTACTGTATACTTGACCACGTGAACATTAACATGCATAAGCAATGAATAATCAACCACAAAACCATCAACTTTCAATGGAAACATCACCACAACCATGACCCTTACCATACGAATACAACAAGCACATGGTCCTACAACAAAAGATACACACATGCAACCAACATGAATGCATGGCCAATGCACAACCCATCTAGTTTGATGGGTGAACCATGCTTGATACCACTTTGTAACACTCTGCTCCCACATCTACCCAAGTAACCAGCCAACCGAGGTAAACATGTGACGAGAAGTTACTATGATATGATTCGACCTCCTAAGTCAAGTTAACGAAGTGGAACCAAGGCAATCACACCAAACAAACCTTCAACATCAGCAATAGGACTCCTAAGAACCATCCCAACCTTTCTGGTAACGAGCCCTCAATCCCATTGAGGTTTTAGACCACTTGACCCCCGGACGCTCCCATGATATGGGCCTGACAACATCCAGGAGGCTATGGACGCTCGCATGACAAGGCATGTCAGTGTCCAAGGACTATTTTGCTCAGTGTTGTGCCAACATCCCTGGGATTTAAGCCACTTTTTCAGGCCTAGAGCCCCGATCACTGCCTAGAATTGAATCAAACCTTCAGAACAGAAAGATAAGAAGGAAATTATGGCACAATGCAATTACTTGAACAAGCCCTTGACTGGACCCCTACTAGCCATCACAAACATTTCATCAAACATATCACAAATATGTAAACTACAGGTGTAAATAACAGATCTAAGCATAGGGGTGTTATAGTCAGTTGAGAGTCGCTAAGAAGCATTGATGCCTCAACACATTGGTTTCAGTTTCATCCATTAGTTCATAGATAAATTTTCCATCCATTTACAAGTAAAAACATGATGAGATCCATACATAGCTACTGTCATAAAACATATACATAATCAACATAATAGCAACAAAGATACCAAGGAAATCACAACCATATGATCCACATATAAACCAATATAATACTCATAGAAATACAAGGATAAATAACCTCATATTGATGATGCAAAATCCAAACCTAGGATTGGACTACCACATTCCATTCGACCATAGAATGGCTTAGCCAAATATCTCTTCAACCATTCACCCTTTTGCTATATTCCAAGCATGAATGTGGGATCTCATAAAACACATCAATACAAAACCATCCAGGGCTTCTAGAGACCAACCACCTCAACCCATCAAACAATGATTCCACCTCATGGTCGGACATCACAAAACCATCATCGGATTGGTCTCTATCCAAGCCTTCCAAGACTCCAGAGCATTTGTTCCAACAAAGGCTTCCAAGACTAGTAACTCAACCCACAACTTATCTTGGCTTCTAGAGTGTTTGTCCAACTAAGGCTTCCAGGACTAGTAACTCAACCCACTAAGGGCTTCCAGAGTGTTTGTCCAACTAAGGCTTCCAGGACTAGTAACTCAACCCAAGTTGTTACATGGCTTCTAGGGCGTGTGTCCAACTAGGGTTTCCAGGAATTAGTAACTCAACCCAAGCTAAAGGAAACATGAGAACCAACGAGAAAAATAAGGAAATAAACCGAAAACACCATGGCTATCCAGGAAATGGCAAGGCTAGACAAATCCACTGTCAATCCAAGCAATCGTCCATGCTAATGACAGATCATGACCAATAAACCACATGCATATGCTATGCATGCCAAAACTAGTGAGGAAAACATACATGCAAATTGGTACTTGCAAGAAAAACCCGTTGTAGTTGTTGATCTCAATGTCTTCTTGTGATTTCATGCTCTTCCTTTGCCTTCTTTCTCCAAAAATCCAAGTATGCCACACCCTCCAAGAGTAAGAAAACTCTAAGTGTCCAAGAATGAGAGAGAGAGGGAATAGAGAGAGAGCTCCAAAACTGAACTAAAAAAACTCTGTGAACTAATCCTCAAAAGTCTTTTATCAATGAGGCCTTTATTTTCTTCATTTTCCATTATTTTCCTTCATTTTCCTCCTCACATGCAACTTATGACTTTCACCTCCCTTTTCTCCTAATTTCCATTATTTTCATAAATAAATGTGCCAAAATGCCATTTTTCCTTTCTAAAGCCTTTGTCATTGCCTTTGCTAATTTCCTTAGCCATGATAAATCAAATGAACACCCACTATGATGTTTTGCCCAACATTCAACTTGGAATAAGTGTCCCATCAACCATGGTTATTAGTTTTCCTTTATTAAATTTTATTACATGGAATTTTCACTGGGGTTGTTACATACCTGATGAGCCCAAGAGGGAGATTTTTCAATCTTGTTTTCTGGAGAACCATTCTCAGAGGAAATGATCTTAGAGCACAAATATTACCCTTGTCCATTATTGGAAGAACAACCCTTGAAGTATTTTTTTCGAAATCATTCTCCAAAGAAGATTTTGGAGAGCTAGTATTCACTAAATTATCAAAACCCTCCACACTATTAATTGTCTTGGCATGATTTGCTGCTAATTTTTGTTTGTATTTAGAAGGATCTACCATGATTTTTGAAAAAAACTAATCCTTTCGTAGATTTCCCTCATTGAAAAGAGTTGGGGGAAGAGCCTTATAATTGCCCACCTACAATTATGAACAGAATGTGAATATTAGCATACATATGGGGAATCCATATGATATCTACATATGCATGAACCATATGTATTGCACTAGTATACAAACTGGCCAATACTGGAAAATGTCTAAATTAAGGTAATGAATTGATTATCGAAATAAATTCCTATCTCACTAGAATATAATGAATATATCAATTTAGGTATTTGATACGTATACCTCCCTTACATACATATATATGATAATTCTTAATTAAAGGAAAATTTAATTTAATTTACAAATTTTATTTGATTAAAATAAATAAAATAATAATATAATTTAATTAAAATTATAAATAAAGTAAATTAATTTAATTAATAAAATAATGTGTT
>APFE031612942.1:59880-199880 GCA_000404065.3 Pinus taeda
ATTGTTGTGGCCACCAACAACCCCCCTCCTTCTTTAGTATTAGCAATAACATAAAACAAGTGGGGACCCTTAGTAAAAAATTCAAATTTTTTTTGTATTATACTCCTTAAAAATATATCGCATCGCGAGAAGAGAGTAGAACATTTCTTTATGAGCACAATAAAAACTGCGAAAAATCGACGCGAAATTCATCGCATCACATACATTAAGAAGCGCCCATAAATGAAGATCTTAAGAAATCTCCGATGGCCGATATACGACATCACTTGTTGCAACATCGCATAAACAACACACAATGATTTAACACGATCTGCGATCTTGCGATAAACTCGATGCTACGATGCTGCGATGCTACAATCTGTGATCTGCGATATCACAATCTTGACAAAATGCGATAACGCGATAACGTAATGCAAGTTGCAGAAATCGCCCATCGCAAATTTTCCTCGACTCAGTATTCAAAAAAAGCTGTCAGTAAACCAAAAAATTGGATGCGCACCTTAAAGAAAATTAATGAATGTATGCCAAAGTGTTAATGAAGGACAATTTTGTGTTTGTCGAAGAGTCAGTTCACAATGGGTGGCATTATTTTATACATTCTTAGAGCTTAGAGCTTTCGCATCAATATTTATTTTCATTACTCTTTTCCTTTGCGTGAACTGCAGGAATGAAAAACAGGAAACATCTAAAGAAAAAAGGAAAGCGTCAACGCTCAGAGACAGAGAAGAGATGCCCTCATAAACGGATACCACATGCAACGGAACCGCAGATTCTAGAGCATTTCTGAACAGATGCTGACATCAATAGCTGACTCAACACTAAGGGTCAAAAGCTCACAAAAGCAGCATGAAGCTTATACCCGGTAGAGGAAAAGGCGCTAAAGGCGAAAAACGCACTAGAAAGGTCCGGATCAAAGAACGAAGGCAGTTTTCGATGCGCTAAGAAAATTGTTCAGAAAGCAAGGTCCCTAACTTTCTTAGTCATTCGCAAGTCCGGAAATCAAGATAGCAAAGGCAGAAGCAATTTGAGGGAAATTTTGGTTATTACCAAGTATATATGCAGTTAATTCACCCAGCCAGAGGATGATTCCCAAAAAATATCTTCTAGTTTACTAAAAAATGGTGCCAGCGCTTGCCATTTCTGTTTGCTTAACTCAAACAAAAGCGGAGGCAACCAGCCTACTCTTCCCAGGCAAATGTTTGATGCTTGCAACATTAAGGAGCAAAGCAGAATAGTTAGAATTAGATTTCGATTTTAGAAATAAGTTGCTTAGAAAAAGGGCAGTCATTTAAACCGTATCCTAAATTTATGTAATTAAGTTATTTAGTTAGCAGTATTTAAACCCTTCTCATGCATTTAGAGAAGGGTCCAGAAATTTGTCAAAAACTTGTCCTCAGAACATGCACTTGCACCCTCAGAGGAGGTTTTGATGAATGAACGGATCAAGATTTATTGATGTTTGCATTTGGTATCTGCTACTGATGTTGCACTTCTGTACTCTTAGTAGATATTAGAACAAGGAGAGATAAATCATTGTTGCTTGAAGCTTATGAGTAGAACCAATCATAAATGGTACTTTTATCTCTTGACCATTTCTGCTTATATTCTTAAAGCAATATACAGTTTTCAGTTGTTTATATGTTAGTACATGAATGTTTGTGTTACCATTTGGCACTTTTGTACGGTGGAGCCATTTATTTATGTTTAATGTGTGAATAACTTATTATGCGATATGTTGTTTACAACTGTTTTGCCTAACTTTTTATGCAAAGTGGTTCATCTTAATTGATTTCCATTCTTATAATCGATGAATGATCTTTATTACCAGTTATTATTTGAAATCTCTTTAGATCGCATAATAGAAGAATTACATCCCGGGTTAGCATAGATTAGATGTGCTGTTTTCATTAGATTACAATAGCATAGAGTTAGATTAAAGTAGTTTAGATAGGAACTTTTAGATCAGCAACATCCAATTCTGCACACACACACACACCCTTAGATTGGGAAACTAGTCCCATTATCCCCAGTTGGACCCGCTATACCAAATGGATAAGGAGATGCCAACCAAGGTTCGGATCGGGCGGGTATCCCCCTTGTTGTCGACCCAATTTTCGGGGCTTCAACAAGTTCAAAATACCGTGATTCCTCCGCAATCAAACCAGCATCTAGTTGATACTGAAGTTGACCCTTCGCCTTCTTCTTTGTTCGTTTCTCCCTCCCCTTCTTCTTCTTCGCTTGGTGAAAGCAGTGATGCTAGTAACCAGGTGGCTCAGAAGAAGAAGAAAGGGAAGGAGAAGAAGAAGAAGCCAATTAAGCAAGGGGGAAACCATGAATCATTTGTTAAAAACCCGCAAATTAAAGCTCACAAACCCATATTTCCTTGCATAATTTGTAAAGGAGACCATTTTCATCGAGACTGTCCTTACCTTCCTCGAATCTTGAGAGAATGGTCTCCCCGTTTGCACCGTCAGGTGTCATCAACCTCTGGTGATCATGTTGACAACACACCATCAACTAGTAATAGTGAAGTTCATGGATAGAAAGGAAAGGTAAAAACTCCATGTAGATTATGTGAAGGGGACCATACCCTTCCCCGTTGTCCTTTTTTGGATGAAGCCAAAAGAGTCTTGCATAACCGTCCTACTTCACCACAACGACTTCCATCTGGATATAGGAAACTCTCCCCAAGTCCTTTTCTAGATGAAGATCCAACTGGCATAACTCAACTGTCGGTCGAAACACCTATCGCTAAAAGTGAATCTTCTGAGTCTATACACGACGAAAGTCAACAGGTCAAGGTGACAGTTGACCCAGTTTTACCTTCAGAAGATCATACACTTCTCGAAGAGAGTAGGAACAATACTGTTCAAATTCTTTTTGTTACTTCAGAGTCCGATGAACTTGGGGGCAATCCGCCCGTTCCTTCACAACAGGAGGAAAATCCCCCAGTTCCCGCTACTCAAGGGGTTATTTCACCCGTTTATTCGGTACTCCCTCCAAGTAGTCTAGTCACATCCTTTGATTGGAATTGACTAGCAAGATCCTGCCTTCCTTCTCGTGTACCATTCCGGATCATAGTACAAGTTTACAAAATGATCGTGTCTGGCACTATCATAAATGAAGGGGCATCAATGAGTATCCTTTCCTCAACTACTTGGAAAGCGCTTGGTCCACCATCACTTATGCCTGTTACATAGAATTTGTCAGGCTTTAACAAAGGAACCAGCCGACCGTTAGGGATCCTTCCTAAGTTACCGATAACTTTGGGAAGGAAAATTGTTCACCTGAATGTGATGGTAGTCCCAGGACCGTTAGATTACAATCTACTCCTTGGACGTGACTATGTTTACAACATGGAAGCTATTGTTTCAACACTCCTTCGAGTGATGTGTTTCCCACGTGAAGGCAAAATTGTCACTGTTGACCAGCTTTCATTTCCCGGTTCAAGCATAGCTCCAAGTCGATCATAATCCCTAAATGGTCCTTGTACATTAGCAGTTTCTCTCAAACCTTCATTCCATCCACCTAATTACCGCGAGTAGTCTGGTGAATGTAACGAAGCTTAGGGGGAATGCACCCTTGTCTATTTGGCAGATGAACCCAACTGAAAAGATAGGTTTCCCTGTTTGTTATGTGATTGGTCTGACACACCATTCACCTTTGTCTATTTGGCAGACGAAGCCAAGGAAGTGTTTTGTCTGCTCTGCGGACGAAACAATCCTACGTAACCACAAAAGTTTCCATATGGTTACAAGAGACTCTCCTTTTCATCATGTTGGGGGCATGCAACCTTTTTTCAATTTCATTTTTTTAGCTTTTTAGCTTTTTAGCTTCTTAGGTTAGGTGATTGGTCCGACACACCATTCACCTTCGTCTATTCTGCAGACGAAGCAAAGGAATTGTTTTGTATATTCTGCGGATGAAACCATCCTACCTAACCCCAATAGTTCCTTAGCTTTTTAGTTTTTTCTAGCTTTTTAGTTTTGTCATTTCTAGTTTTTTTAGTTTTGTCACTTTCTAGCTTTCATAAGAAGAAAAACTAAAAACCGAGCATATGTTATTGCATGGTTCAAGCTTGTTAAAAAATAAACCTACCACCGAGCATGGTTCCTCACAGTTCAAGCTCGTTAAAAAATCAACCCACCTTCAGTAAATAACCTTTGTGATTGCCATGCTATCAACCTTTTGAGCCTTGTTTGTGTTCCTACCATCACCTCCATTCTTTTGGCCGATCATATGCTTCCACTTGATTGTTTAGCCCTTCTTAAGGAACAGCCATGACGATTGGTTTTTTAAGCCAACCTCTTCACATCACCATGTTTTGAGAGGTTCCAAGCTTATTCGGAACCAGCTACTACCCTAAACACCACTCGTTCCTCAAAAATGAGTCTCCTTTAAACTCTTTTTAGACTCGTTAAATATGAAAAGATTGTCGAGTCTTTGTTAAACCCTTTTCAAACTCGTTAAATATGAAAAGATTGTCGAGTCTCTGTTAAACCCTTTTCAGACTCGTTAAATATGAAAAGATTGTCGAGCGCTTGTCTTTTCGGCTCGTTAAAGTGATCGGAAAAGTCATTCCTCCTCTACATTTTAATCTTTTTCGGACCTGAGGGATTATCTCATGAAAAAGTTAGAGCGCTTGTCTTTTCAGCTCGTTAAAAGTGATCAAAAAGTCATCCCTTTTGTATTATTTTATCCTTTTTCAGACTTAAGGGATTATGCTACGAAAAAGAACTTCTGGAGTTTCCTTTTCATCCCTTTTCAAATGTTAAGAAATTTACTGCATAACATAAATAATTACCGAGAGGAATAAATATAAAAAATAACCAGCAACAACCATAAACACATAAACACAAATGTTTATCCGGGAAAACCCCAAATCCGGGGAAAAAACCCAACCTAATAAGATCTCATTAGCATTGTCCAAAACCCTGGCCAATCTGACCAAGTGAGCCTTCACCTCTCACCTCCAGGTCTTGCATTACAATGAAGTCCTTCCAGCCTTTTATAAGCTCCATTACATATAATACCATGGGCAGAATACTATGGGTGCACAATACCATGTGCCCTAAAACCATCACTGTTTAACCTGGTGAACTTTGCCTCTATCCTGAGTCAAGTTTACCTAACAATTCCCCCCTTAAACTTGACTTGGGGTTCCTTGACTAACTCCAGCCAAACTTGCTAAGTGAGACAATCCCGCTCACTCTAGCTCTTAGCCCCCTCAGAGTTTTTACCCTGGGTATTATTAACCCGACATCCCGCCTATCACCTAGGTCTAACCCAGACTTTACTGGTGATCACCGAGGGGTACACATGCCTTACCAGGTCTTACAGTAGTATGCCCATTTATATGCAATAATTTTGACTTCCTTAATTTTTTTTTTTTGTTTATTGCTGCTGCGATTCTGATCCATCCTCTCTCAATTTGATTTGCTCAAAAACTTCTATCAAACCACTCCAACTGCGAGCCCTTGTAGATTCCAACACCGGTAAATATCGCAAATGCATTGCGATCCCTGGTAGTTACGACACTCTCTTCCGCACATTCTCCTCGAGATTCTTCCACATACGATTGTTCCACCATTATTTTCAGACCCAAATCTGTAAAAAGGATGCATTGATCTCATCAGGCACTATAAACCCCTGGCATCAAAGAATCCCTTTGAAGTCAATATCTGGCTCTGATACCAGATGTTAAGAAATTTACTGCATAACATAAATAATTACCGAGAGGAATAAATATAAAAAATAACCAGCAACAACCATAAACACATAAACACAAATGTTTATCCGGGAAAACCCCAAATTCGGGGAAAAAACCCAACCTAATAAGATCTCATTAGCATTGGCCAAAGCCCTGGCTAGTCTGACCAAGTGAGCCTTCACTGCTCACCTCCAGGTCTTGCATTACAATGAAGTCCTTCTAGCCTTTATAAGCTCCATTACATATAATACCACGGGAAGAATACTATGGGTGCACAAGACCATGTGCCCCAAAACCATCACTGTTTAACCTAGTCAACTTTTCCTCTATCCCGAGTCAAGTTTACCTAACAATTCCCCCCTTAAACTTGATGTGGGGTTCCTTGACTAACTCCAGCCAAACTTGCTAAGTGAGACAATCCCACTCGCTCTAGCTCTTAGCCCCCTCAGAGTTTTTACCCGGGGTATTGTTAACCCGAAATCCCCCCTATCACCTAGGTCTAACCCATACTTTACTGGTGATCACCAAGGGGTACACATGCCTTACCAGGTCTTACAGTAGTATGCCCATTTATATGCAATAATTTTGACTTCATTAATTTTTTTTTTTTGTTTATTGCTGCTGCGATTCTGACCCATATTCTCTGAATTTGATTTGCTCAAAAACTTCTATCAAACCGCTCCAACTGCAAGCCCGCGTAGATTCCAGCACCGGTAAATATCGCAAATGCACTGCGATCCCAGGCAGTTACAACACTATCTTCTGCACATTCTCCTCAAGATTCTTCTGCGTATGATTGTTCCACCATTATTTTTAGATCCAAATCTGTAAAAAGGCTGCATTGATCTCATCAGGCACTATAAACCCCTGGCATCAAAGAATCCCTTTGAAGCCAATATATGGCTCTGATACCAGATGTTAAGAAATTTACTGCATAACATAAATAATTACTGAGAGGAATAAATATAAAAAATAACCAGCAACAACCATAAACACATAAACACAAATGTTTATCCGGGAAAACCCCAAATCCGCGGAAAAAACCCAACCTAATAAGATCTCATTAGCATTGGCCAAAACCCTGGCCAATTTGACCAATTGAGCCTTCACCGCTCACCTCCAGGTCTTGCATTACAATGAAGTCCTTCCAGCCTTTTATAAGCTCCATTACATATAATACCACGGGCAAAATACTATGGGTGCACAATACCATGTGCCCCAAAACCATCACTGTTTAACCTGATCAAGTTTGACTCTATCCCGAGTCAAGTTTACCTAACATCAAACTCTCTAAACATGAAAAGGATTGAGTTATCTTTGTCGTTAAACTCGTTAAAAAAATAGTGACAAACTTGTCCACCTAGACAAGAATGAGTTTCACTGTCGCTAGACTCGTTAAAACATAGTGAGAGGTTTGCCCAAAGGGCAAATTATAGAACAAGCATATGTTATCCTCCTCAATATTGACAAAAATAAAGAGGTACTGGTCAGCAATGATTGGGGAAAAAGGGAAGAAAACTTGAAGAATTTTATGGTAGCAGGTCGCTCTTGAACATGACACTTTCACTCCATCACCATGATTGAGTCGGGTTGGATTATTCCATTCACTGATCATTTCACCATTGGTCTTCCACACCATCCATCTATTGGGGTTAACGCTACCAATCCATCTCAGTGTCGCTGATATGTTCAAGAGAAGTCATTCATTTGAGAAACCACAATCCAATTAATGCCTCATCCACTGCAATACCTTCAACCTCCTTTTTTCATGACCGCCATTCCTGAACCTTGTGTCGTCAGATTGTTTTCACCTCCAAAAAATCATTTGCTTCATTTCGTGTCGTAGATGTGGGATACATCAAGGCCCTCCTACGACGAGTCACTTCTTGTCGACATTAGCTCATTAACCACGAAGTTGACTTAGAAACAACCCTTTCAGTACTTTGAAGCTTGCATGCCTCAATGGCAAGTTTCTCACTTCCGGTGACAGGTTGACATCAATGGCCTTCGACCGAGAGATTTTGCGTGTTGTTCGACAATGGATCATATATTCACACCACGTGAATTGTACTGTAGTACCTTGAGGGTCATTATCATTATCAGTGATTCCTCTCGCGTCTGTTAACAGCTCACATTATTGGCTGGTAATTAGGCGATGTCCTTCCATGTTCGACTTCAGAACATTTCTTCACATGGATTGACTTGTACATCAGGCGAATATTGAATGAGTTTTGAAGACTCCAGATCTAGTTTCATCCATACGGGCAGCGATATATGCAGGGATATAAAGACATCAAATGTACACAGAAGCTGCACATATGGTCATTCGAGCCAGGGATGATGACTCTACATATAAAGAATCACCAGTCTGCAACTGTAGACGACTATCTGTTCTATGTACATGAAATGGATTTATAAAGCTGAGCATGGGAATGCCCGCCTCAGCTAGATCATGAAAAATTAAATTATGATGATGTATTGTATTGTATCTTATACATGTCACCTTCCAGTTCGAAACCTCGGATCCTCATGATAAAGCATTTCACTCGACATCAAAGATTTACGACTTCATGCTTTAGGGGGCAACTGTTATAGACATATTTGGGCACTTCAACCCCAATCTTATATGTCAATAAACTAGGGCTCTTCAACCCCTAAAAGTGTTGTTTCATACCCTAAAATAACATGGTCAACTGATTACATCATTCCCCAAAAGTTCCACTTGAAAAACCATCTAGAATTGGCCTAAACTGGACCATATTGATTGCTCCACTATTAGGGTACGATGCATACTGACTTCTACACTAGCCAGGTGCGATGCATACTAATGAGGCCTTTTGTATGGTGCAATGAGCGAGGATGTACAAATGTCTGAGACAGTTTGCTAAGTGGATTCTCATGGAATCTTCTAGAAACTTCTCCTATGACATTTGCCTCTCTGAATTCGCCCAAGGATGAGTAAGAGATCCAAGAAATCTCCAAGTGGAACCAAATGCAACAAGTGGAATGACACTAATAAAAAACCCAGAGATGACTCACACCCTTGCACAAATCTAGAAATGGATCCCTCATCTGAGAGATCTGGAGGCTGGAATTTTGTAATTTGCAAGGAATTGCTGATAGTTTGTATTTGAGAAAGAGCATTTTATTGTTGGTGTGATCTTGCTTTTCATGAGGTGAAGAGGGCTTTGATGCTGGATCGGACAACTGGGTTGTAATTCTCCCTTCTATATAATAAAGTTCTTTGAGTTTTCTTCCATATAACTGTTCAATTGCGAATGTTATTATCTATGAATGCCATTGTATGTTCATTACATTTCTGATTATGTAATGCTTATGATATAATAGATCAAGATGCCTTGACGGTTCTTTGTTACTGTGTTTCTACAGGTACTCTCCAAGCGGGATAAGTACGGGGAGGAGTTGCAAGCTCTGTCAAGGGGGAGAGAGATCAAGCAAGGAGTTAAGCGGAAGATCCAAGTTGGTTCCTTTGTCTTTCCCTTATCTATTATACATAGAAGAAAACACGAATGGATTTAAACTGTTGTTTCTAGGGTAGCTGCCAAACCTAGAGGGCTAGTCAATCGAAAAGACACTAGTTTTCCGAGAAACACCCATTCCTTTCATTGATGAATTATTGGATGAATTGCATGGAGCAATTTACTTCACCAAGTTGGACCTTCATTCAGGATATCATCAAATCAGAATGAAGATTTAAGACATTCTGAAAACAACATTTAGAACTCATGAGGGTCATTATGAATTTTTGGTCATGCCTTTTGGCCTTACTAATGCATCTTCTACATTTCAAGGTTTGATGAATTCCATTTTCAAACCCTTCCTTAGAAAATTTGTTTTAGTATTTTTTGATGATACACTAATCTACATAAAGTCTTGGAAGGATCATGTTCAACATGTTGATAGAGTGCTCAAACTATTGGAGGAGAAACAATTATAATAAAAAATCTCCAAATATTTCTTTGGAGTACAAGAGGTGGAATATTTGGGTTATATTGTATCTCATGAAGGTGATAAGGTAGACTCTAGAAAAATTAAAGCCATTAAGGAATGAAAAATCCCACATTGATAAAGCATATGTGAGGATTTCTCAAGTTGACAGGGTATTATCGCAAGTTTTTAAGAATTATGGGAGAATAGGAGCACCTCTAACAACATTACTGAAGAAAGACACATTTTCTTGGACTCCAGAAGCAACATAATCCTTTGAACATCCTAAAGAGGCAATGTGCCAAGCACCGGTCTTAGCTACGCCAGACTTCACAAAAACCTTTATTGTGGAATCTGATGCCTCAGGAAATGGAATTGGTGTTGTTTTAATGGAAGAAGAAAGACCCATTGCTTTTGAAAGTCGTCCAATCAAAGGAACGTATTTACACAAATCTATTTATGAGAAGGAAATGTTGGCAATAATACATGCACTTAAGAAATGACGACCTTACCTAACTGGAAGACACTTCAAGGTAAAAATGGATCATGATAGTCTGAAATACTTTTTAGAACAAAGATTATTTTCAGAAGAGCAGCAAAAATGAATCACAAAGACGTTGGGTTATGACTTTGAAATCATCTACAAAAAAGGGAAGAAAAATGTTGTTGCAGATGCACTCTCAAGAAAGGATGAGGACGTGGACGCATTTCTTTGTGCCATTTTTATTATCTAACCAGATTGGATAAACGAAGTAAGGGATGAATGGAAGAATGATGAAAAAGTGTGGAAACTCATTCAAAAGTTGCAACAAGATCCTAGTACATCTGATACATTTAGCTGGAAAAATGATTCGTTATGGTACAAATATCGCTTATATCTCTGTAAGAATTCCCAACTCAAACAAAAATTTCTGGAATTGCACACTGTTGCGGGATATTATCCCCTAAGGTTCTTGGGTGGAACCCTAGCAGACTGAAAGTTGTCTAAGTCAAGAAACATACACACACACAGCCGTTTATGCTATAAAAACTACTTCTAGGGTGAGAAGGACATACCTGAGGTCCTACGTTTGGGTAGTTACTCAAGGGTGCAAACCCTTCTTCACGTCCCTTCCACTCCTTTGTCCTGCAAAAACAACAATTCCAAGAATTGCAACAGTATATGGACAAAGATTTACATAAAAAATGATCTTTATGTTATATAAGAGATGAGTTAGTTACAAAATTCTAAACATCTATTCAAGCATGAAATTCAAATATGAACATCATTAACATAAAGAAAGAAGGGCATTAGTGGTGAGATTTGGAGCTATAACACACACCTGTCCCTTAGGAGGGCATTCAAGATTTTTAAAAACTTACCATATGGTTAAGAAGGAATTTTTTTGGGATGACCTTAAATCTGATATTCAAAAGTTTGTGGCAGAATGTTTGGTTTGCCAACAAAATAAAGTTGAGACAATTAAGACCCCAGGTCTACTACAACCTTTATCCATTCCAAGTCAATGTTGGGAGGAGGTTTCAATGGATTTTATCACAGGTTTAACCAAGTCTAAAGGAAATATTTTCATCATGGTGGTAGTTGATAGACTTACCAAGTATCCACACTTTTGTGCATTATCTCATCCATTTAAATCCAATATAGTTGCTACTGCATTTATGGAAACAATTCAAAAGCTACATGGAAACCCAAATATTATTGTTGTTGATTTAAAGATGATTTGAGGTTGTCATTAATGTCAACCCAAGTAGCACCAAGGATGACCCTGGAAGTCCATGGCACATTGGGCATCATCATTCATGGTTTCTCGTCTGATAAGCATTATAGGAATACTCTACTCAAAAATATCTTTCTATCGGTATATAGCTCTCATAATTCCTCACAGTTTGAAAGTTATTCAAGATTGAAGTTAGTAACCCCAATTAGTGGGCTAAAACCCCATGGGGTTGTGGCATGGAATTTATCATTGATTTTGGCCATTGAATAGTCAATAATTAATAATTTTTTAAGCTCCTAAAATCCCTCCAACATTCTCCATAGAAGCCCCTCTCAACTGTATAAAAAGAAATCTCATATATCCTCCAAAAGTAGCGATCGTGGAATTTTCGCTATAACTTTATTTTGGCAAAGTCTTAGATGCTGAAATTAAAACCCATTTGAGCTGAAATCCTGATGAACATGGTGACCGAATTGTAGATCTTGGTTCTCTATGTTTTCGAAGATAAGTTCTGTGGAAGTTAGGGTTTTTTTGCAGGCTCTCGAATTTGATCTCAAAGAGTTGACCTTGGGAAAGTCGTCATAAATTTCTCTCTGAGAAGTGGATTGGAACTCTGTAAAAAGCGAAGGATAATGCATGGGCTTTAGTTTTCTATGTAGAAATTGTAGAGCCGAAGGAGGAAAAAGTGACACGTGGCACGTTATACAAGTTCGCTCTACTGAACTAGTCCATAATTATGTCATTGTGAGAGACTGAGCATAATTTTGTCTTGAAGAATCCAAATCCGGTCAGACCAGTGGCATTGGAAAGATGATGCAGAGGAAGACTACGGGACCAAAGAGCACATTTTGGGGATCTGAAATCATAGAGATACATCAAATTCAATATCGTGCTCCTAGAAGGCAAGACAAAACAAAACTAGATCAAGTGTTGTCAAGGGGTGGAAAGGGCTAGAGTTTCTAGGGCAGCAAAGAGCAAGGTGCAACAAAATGATGCAACAGAGGTAAGCTCCATGTACGTATATTCTGTATATGCATGTTCATCTCTTAATTTCATTAGTTTCTTTGTATTCTAATTTGTTGTTTTGTTTATCACTATCATATGCTCTGTAGGATGACGTAAGTTTTGCTATTATCATGCCATGGGTATTTCCTTGAAGGCTTTTTGCAGGTATTATATATTCATCAGGAGAAGATTCAATTCATAATATGATGTTATGAAGAGTGAGAAAGGGTAGCATGACAAGAGAAGCAATCAAGGTGCAGAACAACAACAAGAATTTCACCACATGAAGTCTTCAAGTGGGTAGCACTGCATACAGTCATTGTACAAGTATCATTATACAAAGTCATTGTAAAAGCATCATTATAAAATTTGTACAAGTGTCTATTTGCCAAGAGTTGAAGAGGCAGTGTCGGGAGGTCTAGGCTCATCATTAGGTGGTTGTGTCATAGTTGGGGTTTTGGTCTAGTGTGTCTTTGTCTTCTACATCATTCTATATCATTGTAAAGTGGACCATTTTCCTTGGTACAAGAGTCCATTCTTCTTTTATTCTTCTATAAGGTGGTAGGGTGGTGCATGAAGTCACCAACAGGTTCAAGCCTATGAAAACTTTAGGGTGGTAGGGTGGTGCTAGGGTGAGTTGTAGCTCATTGGGTGTTGGGGCATCCATTCAGTTGACTACTAAAGAATCTCGGGCGTTAGAGCGTCCATACAGTGGGAGCTAGAGAAGCATGCTTTTCTAGATTCTAGGAAGTTGGAGCTTTATTTTCAATTGGAGTTGAAAATTAAAGAATTATTAGAAAAGCGGTCAAGTGGTTTTTGTCTTGGAGGGGGTTTCCACCTTAAAAAATATGTGCATTTGTGTTCCTTTTGTTTACTGCTATAATTGTACAAAAACTGATAATAATTAAAGATTAACTAATGCTATGAAAGATTAATAATAATACTAAGTGAAAGGAATATTGAATTCACCCCCCCCCCACCCTTCAGTATTTCCAACAATTGTAAGTGACAAAGATCCTATTTTCACTGGAAACTTTTGGACAAAATTATTTCCTTGTCTCGGTACTCAGTTACCTCATAGCTCAACTTATCATCCTCAATTTGATGGTCAAACCGAGATAGTGAACAAATGTTTGGAAGGATATCTTCGTTGCTTTGTATCTAATAAATAGACATAATGGGTCAAATGGTTTCCTCTCGTTGAATGGTGGTATAACACTTCCTTCCATACTGTAGCAAAAATGCCCCCCTTTATGGCATTTTATGGATATCATCCACCATCCATCACATCACATTTAAGAGAAAATTCTAAGGTTCAAGCAGTGGAAGATCACATTGAGCCTCAACAAAAAGTCCTCCAACTCTTAAAGGATAACTTGCCTTTGGTGCAGAATAGAATGAAACAACAGGCAAATCAACATCATAACAAAAGAAGTTTTCATTTAGTGACTAGGTATTTCTACGACTAAAACCATACAAACAAATGTCCATCAAGAAAACTAAGAAGGATAATAAATTATTAGCAAAGTATTATGGTCCGTATAAGGTGTTGCAAAAGATTGGTACTATGGCATACAAATTGGAACTTCTTGCATCTTCTCGAGCGCACACAATTTTCCATGTTTCATGCTTAAAGAAGGTTATAGGTGACAAGCTCCTAGTTCAAACAATATTGCTAGAACTTGACGAGGAATGAAAAATCATATTAGAGCCTAAATAAGTCACTAAAACAAGAACTCATCAGCTACGAAAACGATCAATTTCAGAGTATCTCATCAAGTGGAAGAACTTACCCGCTGAAGATTCCACATGGGAGGATGAGAACTTTATACAAAAGCATCTAGAACTGCTCAAGCGTAGAGGAAAACACTTTTTTGAAGGAGAGGGGCATATTAGGTCCCTATAATACTAGTGTATTCCTTTATTATTATTGTCATTGTAGCCCCTTATTGTTATTTTTGTGCCCATGTTGTCCCCATATTGTTATTATTGTGCCCCATAAAAGGTCATTATTTTTATTGTTGTGCCTTTACATTATTATTGTTATGTCGGCTCTGATTATATTGTGACCCCTTAGAATCCTCTATATAGAAAGGAGGTATTGTCATTTGTATCATCCAAGAATTGTTCATTTGTGTAATGTAAAGGAGGTTTCCCCCTCGAAGAGGCTGATTTTGAAGTCATTGATCTATTTTTCTTCTATTTTCTGAGATGGTTGCATAACATAATGTTAATCCTAACTAAACTAATTAGAGTAATCATATGTCGCATACCTTTTATAAGGTGAACGTACTCAATCAAATCTCATAAAAATCAAATAACATTCAAGGGCATGCAAACTTCCATGTGACAGGGACAAAGACACCGAGATGGGAAAGGGAAGAAAAGTGGTGGTTCAGAGAAATATAAGGAGAAGGGGATGTGACTTAGAGGGGATATTTGGCCTTTGGAGTGGAAGTGCAGGAAAGAAGAATTTTTTCAACAAAGAGTTATAGACAAAGTGAGGATCACTGAGCCTTGATTGTTCTTGATGCTTTTGGGCACGGAGGCTAGAGTTTTGAAATTCTGAAGTATTATGGAGATGGGTACCGAGGTTGTGTCCAATTTGGTAGGGAATTTTTGTTTGTTGTGGTAAAGAGAGAAAATTTGGAGTGACAATAGCTCAGGATCAACTTCAAACATCGAAGCCAGGTATGTATCTGTGTATTAATTTGATAAATTCTACTTTAAAATATCCTTGTCTAGATTCTAAGCATCAAATTTTACTAAACTTTGTTCATTTTCCCAAATTAGGGCTTCACAAGCCTCCTTAAAAATCATATAATGGTATGATTTGGTGCCATCCCACCATCTTGGCTTACGACTAATTTTCCAAGCTTTATTTTCCCAATTTTGGAATAGTTTCTAAGAGAAAGCCAGGTTTCATAACTTATTCTACATCTGAAAGAAATAATTCCATAATCCAAATTTTGCACCCATAAATAGTCTGGCCTAGTTAGCTTAATTTCAGCTGGAAATCCTTTGTTGAAATCCATCTCCACACAAATGTGTGCATATGTGGGTTTCAAGTCGTGTTAGTACCATCACATCAACTATAAAATATGCCTAAGGCATTACCAATTGAAATTAATGATGAAAGATTTCAAATATGCAAAGGGAGGTTCAAAAACCTTACCCAAACTGGAGAAGTAGAGATTGAAGTTGAAAGAGGGTCAAATGAGGGATATAAGGGCTGCAAAAAAATCCTTGCACTAACGCAAAACCATGGACCAAAACAAAAATTCAACATGTGATCTTGAACTTTATCAAACACTGCAACAAATAAGCCTCTAGCCAAAGGATAGATATTCAAATAATAAGAAATTAAGGGTTTCCAATGATCAGAAATACAAGAATGAAGATAAACTAGCCTGACCACAGGTCATTAAATCTGGAAATCAAGCTAGCCTTCGTGAAGAAATTCACCTCACCCTGAGCTTGTACCACCATCGGAACCTAAACCTATGGGGCTTCATGAACTAATGACCTAGAGAAGGAGGAGCCAGGATCATATTTCATGATGTCATGAAAGGAAGGGGGAATCGCAGAGTTTACACCCATTCTGATATGACCAGAACCAAAGGTCATTTTCTCCATTGCTAAAGAAGAAGGGGGAAAATTCAAAGAGGATGTAGCACACATTTTAGCGAAAGAATTGGAGGAAGAGGGAAAATGTATGTTGACTTCAAAGGAAATCACTTGCTTGTTAGAAGACTTAGAACCAGCCACAAAAGGTGAAATAGAGGAGGACGATTGACTTGCAATCGAAAACGTTAGAGAATCAAAACCCGAAACTACGATAAATGAAAAGGTAGGATTCAAAGATGCATCAGATAAGGGAACCTCAATCAGTTGCATTTAGCAAAATGGGAGGAGGTGAGGTAGTTGGCTAGGGCTGAACCCTAGCTGCCGCAATATAACAACCACACATAGGAGCTATGGTTGAATCTGGTTAGCTCTTTTATAATTCATATTCATAACACATTTTTTGTTTCAAGCTTCATTTTTTTATGATGCAAGTGGATATTGGTGGCCACCTGCCTATTCCACTTAGACCCCCACCATTGCTTCTTTTCAGTTTCCTTAATTGTAGCACAACTTACTTTTTTTGGCAGTTTTGAGGGACTAAAATACGTTTTTAGGGAAAACAAAGAGATCGAAAAAGTCCCAAAATGAATTTTTAATTTTTTTTTGGCCTCCTCATAGAGATCTTTGGAACGAGGTATTATGAGAGCCAAACAGGGATTGTATGCCAAAGTTACGACCCTAAGAAGTTGATGTACCAATTTACACAAACAAGGCCCACATTTTTAGCACTTCATCTCCTAGGGTTATGTTTTTTGATGTTTAGGGTTTTCCATTGTTTCTCAATAATAAATAGGCCTTTGAGCCTCATTGTAACACAGTTTAGAGGCATGTAGCCGCCACATCTCTCAGAGATAAGCTACCATTGCCCGAGCTAGTTTATTCCTATTTTTGTATGTAAGCATATTTCAGTTCTTTGATATTAATGAAATGAAATTTTATTTCTGTTGCATCTCTGTGTTTATGTGTATATCTGTATTTTTTTCATTCCTACATATGTCTAGATTAGCGGTATTAGATCAGTCTGCTCTCTCTCTGTTTTTCTTTGAATGTCCCCAATGAGGTTAGGGTATAAGGAGTTAGGGCTCGATCTGGTTGAACCTTTGCAAGACTAGCCTTGCAAACGTTGACGAATTCTCAAGGATGAAGAAAATAAAGCCAAGGGGGAAAGAGATCCTTTAAAAATATTTCTCGAGGAAGCCCTCGAGCGACAAAGGAATTCGATGATGGATAATTTTGCCCAGATCCTTCAGCAGCTACCCACAGGTGATGGATCTTCATCCAGCGGTCATTCTGGAGGCACCACTCCTTTTAAGGTACAAGTTAACTTTGACATTCCCATATTTGAAGGATAGATAGATGCAGACACCATAGATAGATGGTTAAATCTGTTGGAAGGATATTTTTTAGTTCATGACTTTTCCAATCGGGAAAAGATTACTTTTTCACTCCTCAAAGCCGCCCCACATGTCAAGGGTTGGTGGGAAACCTACTGTGAACAAAAGGATGAATGGGGATCCTTACTATTTTCAGACGCATCCACTTGGAATTATTTCGGAGATGCCATCAAGGAACAACATTACCCTATCGGGAGCTCTGAAGATAAGTACATAAAGTGGACCACGCTGCAGTAGGGAAGGGACCAAGATGTGTTGGAGTTCACAAATGTTTTCTATACCCTTCACAAGAAGTTGGGAATCGAGGATTTTGAGTGGCATTTAGAACTCAAGTACCGCGACTGTCTAATCAAGTACATCCAGGATGAGATGGAATTCCTGGAAATATCCTCGCTTGGCACTGCCTATCGATACACTGTCAAGATCGAGCTGAAATTTAAACAGAAGAAGCAAGACTTTGGATTTGTGAATCTAAAGTAAGGGAAAGGAGCCCACAAACCACAGAACAAAGGAAAAATCCAAGGTGGGGTGACCAAGGACAACCCACCAAAGTCACAAACAAATAACAACACCACGAAGACAAAGAAGGACACGGGGAAAATGGTGTGGATTCCATAAGAGCCCAAATCACAACACAAGTGGGTGACGAGCCAAGAAGTCATCGGTGGCTGAACTGAAGGCTTCCGAATCAGATGCATGTTTCGAATCTAAGTCAAAAACTAACAAGGAGAATGACAAAGGGAAGCAAATTATCGATGTAGAGCCTAGTGCCATCGTTTCTACCACCAAGATCTAGAAGGATGAGCTCAAAGATCCAGAGGAGGCGGAGAGAATCTTCCACTCATAGCTGTGGGTGAAGGGTTCTCCGATGTAGTTCATTGTCGACAGCAGGAACCAAAATAACCTCATTTCAGCAGAGGTCGTTAAGCGGTTGGGCCTACTGACCACACCAACTTACACCATTGGGTGGCTTCACCAAAGGTGAGATCTCCACATCAACCAACATTGTGACCTTCCCTACAACATCAAGCCCTTCACATATGATGTATTGTGTGATGTTTCCCCTCTTGAAGTTTGTGATGTTTTATTTGGCTGAGCATAGTTATGGAAGCGACATGTTGTGTATGAGTCTAGGCCTCACACTGTTATTATTACTTTGGGTAATAAGTTGTATAGGATACCGAAGGTAGCACCACCTACTTGTTGAGAAATGGCAACAAGAAATTCCAGTTTAATTTGTCCTGAATTAAATTGAGAGATAAGATCTAAATCTATTCTCATAGCAACTTGTAAATAGTTAATTAAGTTTAATTAACTTAATTAGCTTAGTAAATTCGAGTTTGAAGTCTTTCTAAAGTCATGTATATGTTCTCCCTATATTTTAGGGGTCTAGGATGAGTTTATTTGAGTTGTAATTAGATAACTCAGTTTGACTAAGTTATAGACAGTTTAACTTGTTCTAACTGTTTGTGGAACTAGTAGAGGTCTAGTAGTGATTTGGTGCACTGGTGCATCCTCAGAGCTACTCCAGTTAACTGAAGATTCCCTTATGAGAAACTCATGCATATCAGTTCAAAGAAAGACCCAGTTGAGACTAGAGTGCAAGAACAATGTACTATCAATTGTATGATGATTCGAGTTATACAGGTCATGCATGCAATCAGAGAAGGACCTAGTTTTGGATTGGATAGTTATGGAGGAAGGATTTCTGAATTAAATATGGGTCGATACTCACAGGAATTGCACAAGGAAATAAGGGCTTGACATGTAGTAGAATTGGCTAAGTGTTGGCTATAACGGGCTTGTGAGGTAGAGAGTTGATCATACTTGTGCAGGAATTGTTCTATTGAGAACAAGCTTTGTATTATCACTTAGATTTATGATTAATGCAATAGATAGTCGAGGTTTTGAGCAATGGATTTTCCCAGAGAAAAAATGTTTTATGTGTCCTTAATTATCTTCCTCTCATTGATTATTGTTTTCATTGATCTATTGGTTTCTGTTGTTTAAAGAGTAGAGTAGATTATTGTCTTGTGTTTTAGTACATTACATGTGTTGTGAATCTATAGGTAAATCTACATTGTATCAGAGTTAAAGACAGTAAGTACACTATAGAATATTTTGAATTTTTGAGTTTGCAGTTACAGGGGAAATTTGAATTTGAATTACATACTTTTGGATTGGAAAATTGATTTCTACGATTTGAGGCTCGAGTATGCCTTGGAAGGCAACTCGAATTATTTAGCCTAGAAGGATAGGATGGAGGATAATGGCTTCAATAAATTCATTGACCAAGACATTCCTAAGCCAACAACATCAGATGCATAGAATCTGGCCGAATAGAAGAAGTGTGTGGCGAAGGCGAGGTGGATAATACTTGAGGGAGTTCGAGACCACATTGTCTTGAGTCTCCATGGGAAGGAAACTCTGTATGCTATGTGGAAAGCATTGGTAGACCTATTCTAGAACAACAATGACCATAGGAAGTTGGCACTGAAAGACAAACTTCGAAAAATCAAGATGGAGAAAGGCGAGACCATTCCAAAATACTTGATCAAGTTCACTCACTATCATGATGAGCTTTGAAGTGGATGAATAGCCGTTGCCAAGGATGATATGGTGAGGCTACCTCTGCTAAGTCTTCCTAAGAGTTGGAATAGCTATTAGGACTTTGTCAATGGAAGGGAGAAGCTTCCAGATTGGGAACGACTGTGGTCGAATTTGATGCAAGAGGAGATCAAAAGGAACACCAGAGATGGTTCGTCATCAAATACTGATGATGAGGAAAATTGTGCCTTAGAGGGTAAGGCAAGGATGGGGAAAGGGAAGGCATCCCATTCCAAATCAGATTCTTTTCATCGAGGAAAGAAGAAAGACATGTCGAAAGTTAAGTGCTTTCATTGTCTTGTGCTGGGACATTTCGCTACAAATTGTCTACTCAAGAAGTCCAAGAATGCGGAGGGTGAGGCTTTTGCATCTCAATTTGAATTGGACTTTACTCTCATTGCATGCATGGTGTCATCAATGATGGGTAGTGTATGGTACCTTGATGGTGGAGCTTCATTCTACATGATTGGTGACAAGAAGTTGTTCAGTGACATGGAGGAGAAGGATCTCCATATGCATATCGATATGCATGATGACGAGAGGTATAATGTTACTGGATTGGGCAAAGTTAGTTTTAAGACAGAGCATGGTTCTCCTCTCACCTTGAGAGATGTTATGTATGTGCCTAGGTTGAAGAAGAACTTAGTATTGGTCACCATGTTGGAGGATAGAGGCTATGATGTGGTCTTTAGCAAAGTGTTGACGGTGTTGGATCCGCCAACACGTCAAGGGAATCTCCCTGATAAGAAGTCCCAATTAGACCTCAAACCGTTTCGTGTAGGAGTCCCAACAATGGGTCGTATGGTAATGCCTTGACCGCGATTTCGCATAGAGGCAAGTAAGATGACTTTGTTGGTAGAAAGGGTGTGTCAACTATAGTGAGTCAAGGAAGGTGCATAAGAAGTTCTAACACATGGGGGTTGAGAAGAGTGCACCCCTTGGCAACCTGTAATAATACTCAGATGGGAAGGGAACACACGAGCGAAGATGCATCACAAGTTGGAAAGCAATTTAGTTGGCAATCCAAAGTGATGGTTAAACCAACATCACATTTGCAACAAGATTCATACAATTGCAGACAAAATAGTTCATACACAACTACCTAAGTTAAAAGACATACATTCCTACAACAACTAGAATAGTCCGACTATAATAACAACATATGCATGAAAACGTGTTGGATATTTTTTATTAAGAAGTGTAAGTTCCAGTCATACAATACATCCATGTACACCTGCTAGTTCCAATAGTGGAATGTTACAGCCACATCTGCCCGCTCCTCCAAAGAGATGTACTAACTCTGCGTAGTGGAGAAGCCAAGACTCGTTACAATATTGTCCAAGCTTTCTCTAAGATACTCCTATCGAAGCTTGGCTGATCAAAAGCCTGTACAATGATTTATGAGGGACTATTTATAGCAAAGGGTGGGGTGACCCTTAACATTCCCCTTCATGATAATTCAACTACCCTCATGACTCTTCATCTACTCTATGACTATTACATCCAACTATCGACTCTTGACTTACACTTGACATGACATTACATTACAATGCACATGTACTCATGTGAGACAAAATGGCTAGAGCAAGCCATGTAAGATGTCACTGACACTCGGTCTATTGTGGTGAGACCAACTCTTTGACATGCTTGTGATGGTGAAGGTGGTGAGCTGATTGCCAAGCTTGGTCATTCGTGATGGTGTGCATGCACTTCATGGTGACATGTTTCTGAAGAAAACTCTTGCCTCCGTTGCAACCAATGCATTGGTTCGGCTCCTTCATCCAACTCATCTGCTAACATGCGCATGGTCTTCTTAGGTGTGGCTGAACTGACAACAAACTGATGCATAGTGTCCATGTTGATCTTTGTTGGGTGTGGAGCCTGATTATCTTCTTTATTTAGAGGTATCGCCACATTGGACCCTAGTTCGTAATGTGGCGGCAACTCCGCTCGTAAATATACGTTGTAGGGGGGGTCCAGGGGGGGTGGCTACGACCTTTGGGAGCCCCTCCCTGGCGGGGGGATTGGGGGCAGCACCCCCAAAGCTAAAAATAAATGTAAAATTGCCTTGTAAAATGTTGTAATTTTGTAGTCAATCTGGGCCATTCATTAGGTGGAGATCTAATGGTAGAAGTTATGTTTAATTTAGGGTTTTTGCCCTAGAAGGCAACCCCTCGCTATATATAAGGGAATTGTATTGCATCTATGTAGATCTGTATTTTGAGAGAGAAGAGAGAGGAGATTGAGCTAGAGAGAAGAGGGAATGACAACAGATCGGCTGTAGGTTGTATCTCTTCAGTTTGCTAGATAATATAAAAGGAAGGACTAGCTGTTTCTTCATGGACATAGCCCAAATTGGGCGAACCATGTATATATGTGTCTCTCTTGTTTTATGCGTTTTTTGTGGTTATATTTCTGCAATATTTTATGTGTTCCATTGCTCTGTAATATATAATTTTCTAAGAACTGGTATCAGAGTTGAAGGTCTATTTGGCTGATAAACTCGCAGGAGAGAAGGGTTCCTGGTTCGAGTGGGAGCAATGGCGGAAGATGGTAGGTTTAGGGTCGAAAAATTTAGCGTCCAAAACTACCAGCTGTGGAAGATGCAGATGGAAGATTATATGTATTAGAGAGATCTGTACCAACCATTGAGCAGAAGGCAAAGAAGCTGACGAGTATGATAGACACAAAATAGGATATTCTCGACATAAAGGCACTTGGAACAATACGGTTGTGCCTAGCGGCATCGGTAGCATTTAATATTTCAAAGGAAACGACAACAGAGGGTTTAATGTCGACATTGGCCAAACTATATGAAAAACCCTTGGCCTCAAATAAGGTATTTCTTATGAAGCGTTTATTTAATATTAAAATGTTAGAAGGTGGATTTGTTGTTGATTGTTTAAATGAATTTAATACAGTTACCAGTCAGTTAAGTTCCGTAGGGGTAACTTTTGATGATGAAGTTAGGGCTCTGTTATTTCTATGTTCATTGCTATAAAGTTGGAATGGTTTAGTTATGGCCATTAGTAATTTTGTCTTTGGATCTAGTACTTTAAAGTTTGATGATGTTGTCGGTGTAATCCTTAGCGAGGAAATGCGACGGAAAAGCTCCGGTGAGACATCAAGTAATGCTTTGACTATAAAGACTAGGGGAAGAAAAATGGAAAGAGGAAAGAGCCCAGGATATCGCAATAAGTCAAGGAAAGGCATATCCAAGTCCAGATCGGGGATAGTGTGTTGGAAATGTGGGCAGAAAGGACACATGAAGAAAGACTGCAAGTCTCAAAAGGGAAAAGAAGGAGACGCGCAACAAGAAAACAATCATGAAGCAAATGTGACAGGTGATGTGTTGCAAGATGCTTTGATTCTTTCCTTAAAAAATATTATTGAATGCATTGGGTGGTAGATTCAGGGGCCTCATTCCATGCCACATTCTGATAGAAAAATTTTCATGATTTATGTTCCAAGATATTTGGAACAAGTTCGATGGGTGATGATAAACCTTGTAAAATCATTGGAATGGGTACAATTTTCATAAAACAACAAAATGGAAATCAATGGCTATTGAAGGAGGTAAGGCATGTTCTAGATCTGAAGAAAAATATTATTTCAATAGGGCAGTTGAGAGGTGAAGGCTATGTGACTACTTTTTACAGATAAAACTTGGAAGGTCACTAAAGGATACCTGGTAATAGCAAAAGGAGAAAAGGTTGGTACATTGTATTTATGTAATGGTATTTCTAATTCTGTTAATGCTTTAAACTTTACAGGAGAAGATACGACATTGTGGCATTATAGGCTCGGGCACATGAGTGAGAAGGGGATGTAGATTCTTCACTCAAGAAATTTGTTGCCAGGTTTGAAGCATGTTGATTTAAAATTCTGTGAGAATTGTGTTTATGGAAAACAGAAGAGAGTCAAATTCCTCAGAGTTGGGAAAGAAAAGAAGAGCGAAAAATTAGAGCTTGTGCATACAGATGTATGGGGACCTGCTCAGGTATCATATATTGGTGGCTCTCATTATTATGTTACTTTTATTGATGATGCAACCAGAAAAACCTGGATTTATTGTATTCGAAATAAATCTGATGTATTTGATACTTTCAAGAAATCGAAAGATTTGGTTGAAAATGAGATAGGAAAAAGGTTGAAGTGTCTCAGATCAGACAATGGAGGTGAATATTGTAGCAAAGAGTTTGATAGGTACTATTCAAAGAATGGAATTCGTAGAGAGAAGACATTTCCAGGAACACCACAAGAAAATGGTGTGTTAGAAAGGAAGAACAAGACAATCATGGAGTGTGCAAGGTGCACGAGATTGCATGCAGGATTGCCTTTACAATTTTGGGCAGATGCTGTTGTTTATCTAATAAACAGAGGGCCTTCAAGTTCCTTAGATGGTGGTATTCTAGAGGAGGCATCGACAGGTAAAAAGGTAAATTACTCATTTTTAAAAACTTTTGGTTGTGAATCCCTTGTCCACATTAACAAAGAAAATAGAACAAAGCTTGAGGCAAAATCAAAGAAATGTACTTTTATTGGATATGGTTTTAAAGATTTTGGTCATCTCTTTTATGATTATGAAAAACACAAAATCATTAGGAGCAGAGATGTCATATTCAATGAAAAGGTTTTGTATAAGGATCAGCTGTAGGAAAATAAACAAGAAAAAGAAAACAGAGAATACGCAGTGCTTGATGAGATCACAAAAAAAAGTGATGGTGCTTGAAAATCATAATGATCAATTGCTAGAACAACAACCACAACAACAACAAGCACCTCAAAGTGGTGTTAGAATATCTACCCGGATATGTAGACCCCCTGAACAATACTCTCCTTCATTATATTATGTACTGTTAACTGATTCTGGTGAATCAGAATGTTATGAAGAAGCAGTGCAGGTAGAAACTAGGAAGAAGTGGGAGTAGGCCATGAAAGAAAAGATGGAATCCTTAGCACTTAACCAGACTTGGGACTTAGTCAGGTTGCCTGCAGGTAAAACAACATTGCATAATAAATGGGTTTACAAGTTGAAGGAAGAAGATGGAGGTAGAAAAAAGTATAAAGCTAGACTTGTGTTGAAAGGGTTTGCATAGAAAAAGGGTATAGAATTTGATGGAATATTTTCTCCTGTTGTTAAAATGACTTCAATAAGAAGTATTTTAAGTCTAGTAGCAGCTGAAGATTTTCATCTTGAGTAGTTAGATGTAAAGACAACCTTTCTCCATGGGGATTTGGAGGAAGAGATATATATGCAACGACCACAAGGATATGAGGTAAAAGGGAAGGAGAAACTAGTGTGCAGGTTGAAGAAGAGATTTTATGGCTTAACATAGGCTTCGAGGTAGTGGTATCTAAAATTTGACAGGTTTATGTCTGAACAAGGTTATACTAGATGCTACTTTGATTATTGTGTTTATCTCAAAAGGAAAAATGATGGCAACTATATTATATTGTTATTGTATGTAGATGACATGCTTGTTGCAGGTTCTAATATGTAGGAAATAAATGTGCTCAAAAGAAAATTGGCGAACTCATTTGCAATGAAGGATTTGGGTGCTGCAAAACAAATCCTTGGTATGAGAATAACTAGAGACAAGAAGAATAAAAAATTAACATTGTCTCAGAGTGAGTACATAGAAAAGGTGTTGAAAAGATTTAATATGCAAAATGCAAAACCAGTTAGTATACCTTTGGCTAGCCATTTGAAACTAAGTAAGGAGGTGTGTCCCAAGACTTATGAAGAAATGGCTTATATGTCTAAATTTCCATATGCATTAGCAGTTGGAAGCTTAATGTATGCAATGGTTTGCACAAGGCCTGATATTGCACATGCAGTGGGAGTTGTAAGCAGGTACATGAACAATCCAGGAAAAGAACATTAGATGGCGGTGAAGCAGATTCTCAGGTATTTGAGAGGTACCACAAATCAAGCATTATGCTTTGGTGGTTCAAACATTGCTCTATAGGGATATGTTGATGCAGATATGGCGGGTGATAGAGATAACATGAAGAGCAACATAGGGTATGTCTTTGTTGTAGGTGGAACAACTGTCAGTTGAGTTTCAAAATTGCAAAGTGTTGTTGCACTCTCAACAACAGAAACAGAGTATGTTACTGCTACAGAGGCTAGTAAATAAATGATTTGGTTACAAAGGTTTCTGGATGACTTGGGTAAGAAGCAGGAGTTGGACAGGTTATACAGTGACAGTTAGAGTGCCATACATATTGCAAAGAACTCTGCATTTCATTCCAAGATAAAACATATACAAATCAAGTATCATTTCATACGGTGAGTGTTGGAAGATGGACAGTTATAGCTAGAAAAGGTACACACTAGCCAAAATCCTGCAGATATATTAACAAAAGTTGTAACTAGGGAGAAATTGAGATTCTGCTCAATTTCAATTGGTCTTCAAGTATGATGAAGAAGATGAGAAACAACCAGTTCCAAAGTGGAGTCATTGTCCAGCAAATGAAGCAACGATGGAGTTGCTATAATCAATCTCCAAGTGGGAGATTGTTGGGTGTGGAGCTTGATTATCTTCTTTATCCAAAGGTATCACTGCATTGGACCCCAGTTCATAATGTGGCGGCAATGTGGCCTATAATATTTGCACTGCAAGGGGGGTCCAGGGGGCGGTTGCGATCTTTGGGAGCTCCCCCCTTGCAGGGGATCGGGGGTAGTGCCCCCGAAGCTAAAAATAGATGTAAAATTGCCTTGTAAAATGTTGTAATTTTGTAGTCACTCTAGGCCGTTCATTAGGCAAAGATTTGATGGTAGAAGTTATGTTTAATTTAGGGTTTTTTGCCCTAGAAGACAACCCCTCGCTATATATGAGGGAATTGTATTGCATCTATGTAGATCTGTATTCTAAGTGAGAAAGAGAGAGGAGATTGTGTGAGAGCAAAGAGGGTATTACAACGGATCTGCTGTAGGTTTTATCTCTTCAGTTTACTGGATAATATAAAAGGAAGGATTGACTGTTTCTCTGTGGATGTAGCCCAAGTTGGGTGAACCACGTATATATGTTTCTCTCTTGTTTTATGTGTTTATATTTCTGTAGTATTTTTTATGTGTTCCATTGGTCTTAATATATAATTTTCTAACATATACAAGAGGATGCCCATTAGATTCACCTTATATGAAGGATTCTTGAGCTTCCTCATGATTAGTCATTTTTCGTATAAATTATTTATAGTAACACAAAAATCCTAAAACATTATAGATCCAAAAATGTTAATAAATAATTAATAATTATTATAATAATAAAAATATATAATATAATGTGAGGAATAATTATTACAATAATTAAAATTATATAATATAATGTGAGGGGAGGTAGGTGTTTGGGGGGGCCATGTGGGGGTTGGTGGAGGGGAAATCTTTCACCCCAAGGAACTCTAGAAGGCAAATTTTCATGGAAGTTAGGGGTTATGACCAACAATTTTGCCAAATCCTATGCTCTCTATTAAGGTGTTCTCATTTCTCGTTCTTATCATCCTCTCCATCTCCTTATATTTGGTGATTCCCTAACCCTCATCTGTCACATGCAAAAAAGGACCCACTCCAATGATCTCCAAATGGAATCTATTATGTTCAAAGTCAAAGTTTTATCACCTTCTGTGGGGTGCACATTTACTGGTTCAATATCCAAAGAAATACCCATTTTGCAGACTCTCAAGCAAATGAGGCCATTCACCTAGATGCAAAAGGGACCTTTAGTTTCAATGACTAATGCGTTATCATACCAATTCCTTGATCAACATATGGCTTTAAATTCACATGAGAGGTACATCCCACCATCCCACTCCACCTCCTTGGTACCCATGACAATATCCCCTACTCCCTCTCTACCCCCCAATGGCGATTATTTTTCTCTTCTTTTTTGCACACAATATAGGTGGGATATCACCTAGCATCATCCCCTAGCCCTATTCCATAGTCATGTAGGTTGATAGTGTTGCATTCAACACCTCCCTCTAGTTGATTCTATCTTCTCTTTCCTCTAAAGTTGTTGGGTTACAGACACTGTTAAGGATGCTTTGTGTGGCACCAATGGATTGCATTGAGCTTCAACAAACTCACTCCCAACTATGACTACATGGTGACTCCATCCAAGAGCTTTGTTCTGAAATTGTAGCTCTTACTTAATGACTTACAACTCTGGAAGAGGTAGAAGGCGCAATAAAACTCAATGGGGAAATGTGTCTCTCAACTCACCTGCAATTGAAATGATGCGTTGATCTATTAGAAAGCAACACTGCTTAAATTGGTGAATGAGAGGTATGTACCTCCATTTGGATCAATGGTTGAAGACCCCTCTTCTATGGTGCACACTCCTTCGACAATCCCTCCCCTCTCTACTCCTCCAATTGCACTAGGGCCATCACAAATTCTCAAGGATGGCTCACATTAGCATTGAACCAACCAACACTCCAAAACAAGTAATCTCAATTTGGTCTGCTCTTTTTTGGCTCCAATTGTAAATGATAGAGGCTCCTCTAACTAAATTTCTTGTTTGTCTAGTCTCAATAACTCTATACCAGTTAGTTTTTAATATTTTGGTATCTCTTAAAGTTGCTAGCTCATTCTCTCTAAGTATCTATATATCAACTCAACAAGCGTGGTTACTTATTTCAGCTTGCAAGCCTCTACAGTGTAATCCCTTTGTGCCTTGGCCATAATTTTTATAAATACTTTTTTTACCAATTCATATATATGAAAATGTAAAAATTATAAATGAAAATATTTATATTATTAATCATATATAAATAAATTATATATATATATATATATTATATACAAATTTTCATATATAATTATTTCTAATCATTATTTTTTCTAATAATATTGATTATAAAACATATAAGAACCATATATTAACTTCAAAAGAAGATATGTATTAACTCTAAACCAATTTAATATATCATTAATTAAACAATTGATGATAGTTAAACATAGAACTTTAGGAGGGTGGAAAGCATTATATGCACATCAAAACAGATGTAGAGAGGCAGAGTTATGGGATTAGAAAACGATTAAAGTGCTTTTTGGACTCTTAGTTTGTCCAGTGATATTATATGGGTGTGAACTGTGGGCTAGTGGCATCCGTGTTTCAAAATCGGAACAAATTGAGAAAATCCAAAAACGCTTGATCATGAGCAAGTTCAAAATAAAAAGTTCGGTTCCTTATGAGATAATGTTGAGTGAAACAGGAGCAACGCCCATCTAAGCAATTGCTATGGTGGGTCTTATAAGATAACTAAAAAGAATTGAGCAAATGGGAGTGGGTAGATGACCGAAAGTTATCTTCAATGAAGGTATGAGTGAAAGAAAGAAATCATGGATGAGACAAAACAACAAATGGATGCAAAAATGAAATATTTACCTCAATGCATGTCCCACAAATAAAGGAGTTAAAGAATTTTGTGGCATGCATGAAAGAAATAAATCATGGATGAGACAAAACAACAAATCGATGGAAAAATGGAATATTTACCTCAATGAATGTCCCACAAATAAAGGAGTTAAAGAATTTTGTGGCATGAGTGAAAGAAAGAAATCATGGATGAGACAAAACAACAAATGGATGCAAAAATGGAATATTTACCTCAATGCATGTCCCACAAATAAAGGCGTTAAAGAATTTTGTTATGGAGAAGTTTGGTAAGCGTATATGGGGAAAAGAATTGGGTAGAAAGAGAAGTACTATGTTCAAGAATTCAACCCCACTTGTGATCTCCAACAAAAAGAGTACGAGGGGAAAAGAATTGGGTAGAAAGAGAAGTACTATGTTCAAGAATTCAACCCCACTTGTGATCTCCAACAAAAAGAGTACATTGGAGCTAACACTCTGTCGAGAGCAAAGATTCTTATTGCTCGATTAAGAACTAACTCACATCAACTTCAGTGTGAAACTAGACGGTGGAACAGACCTAAAGAAGCTTGGGAAAAACAAGTGTGTACTTTTTGTACTTATGGAGTAGTGGAATCGGAAAACATTTCATTTTGAAATGTTGATGCTTTCAATACATCAAGGACAATTATGATAATATGTTAGCATCAATTCCTTGACATTGTCTTTTCACTGAGAGGACTCTTAAAAAGGTCAACTCATCATCAATTTGAGTAAGAAAAATAATTGAATTGCAAAAGGCAAAAAAAAGAAACTAGTTAATCCCATAAATTATTTTTGTCTCCTAAACATTAAAATATTATTCATTCATTCAAAAATTAATATTTATATATTAATTTATAGCCATTTATAAAAAATTCTTTATTATAAAATATGATATATAAATATTTTATTAAGTAAAAATTTATTTCACTCCAATTTAATATCAGGTAACAAACATACTATTCAAAAACATAAAACAAAATTAAAAATTAGTATCTTACAAAACATCTAATATTTTATACTACAAATTTTAAATTCTACAAATTTTAAATTCATGTTAACAGAAACTAAACCAATAAAATAAAATACTGTAAACTAATATTGTTCCAAGCTGTGAAAAAATACATAATGATAAGTCATCTCTATTGCTTCTAACTGAAATATTTTGAATCCGAAATATTTCTGGGTTCCACGTCCGTCTTGTGTATAAATTCATACACAGAGAGGTTCCCCGTCCCTCTAGTGTATAAATTCACACACGGTTTTATCTTTGGCAAAAGTCGGTGAAGTCCAATGCTATAAGAGAAGACATTGAGCAGGAATAAGCTGTACTAAAGTAATACGTTATGGAGAAGGCAGTGACCGGATAAGCTTTATACGTGGGGGACGTATCCCCATATTCAATTCTCTGAATGTAATGCGCCAAATGGGAATGAGACGCGAGGAATACAGGACTTGAAATGCTGAACTTGATCTGGGCGTCCATGGAAAACGCCCTTTTCAAATACTCAGTTTGGCCATTACGTTGGAGGATGGCCTCCACAATCTCTCCTGTTCAAAGTCTTCTGCATTTTCCGTCATCGCTTCGAATTCTTTCTTTAATCTCTTCCTCGTTGTTATGACCACTTCCCCACATATTTCCTTCTCCCAAGATTAAGCACTGCAACTGTCCTTAATCTTTGTTCAGATTCACGGGTGACCATTATAGATTATAAATTTTGACAATATTTCGAAGGGTGAGCGATAGAAATCAGGTCAAGAATGTGGTGAAATTTATTTTCCTTTAATCTTGGATTAAGTAACATTCAGATTTCATAAAAACCTTTAGATTTTTTTGAAAATGTTCCAAAATTTCCACTTAAATAAAATTCAGATTTCATAAAACCCTTTCTGTGAAATGACACAATAATAACTGCATTACATTGTATCATGTCCTCATCACTGACCAATAAATTGCCAGACCGACAAATGGAGTTTCTTATATAGTCACACGATACCTGAGAGAATGCATGACGCGTAGCAACAGATGGCAGCCATGCTACTTCTCTTCTTTAACTATTCCATTCCCTATAATACCACCATTACATGTACATTCCCAGAGAACGGAACCAAAGAGTGGGGAAAAAAGGCCAATTACAGCCACAATGGGTATGTGCTCCCTTGTGAAAACATGGTGGAGGTGGGGTTGGGATGTGGCGTTATCAGTCCCCCTGTTGCTCATGCTTCCTTCAGCAATTTCTTTCTGTAAACTCTTTCGAATGTTTTTCATCACCCGCTCAGAGCGCGTACGGGGAAAGGTAGTTCTCATCACAGGAGCGTCTTCGGGTATAGGCCAGGTGAAATTTTGTAACAGTGAGGTGCATATCATATATGGGTTTAGGTCCGTTTAGAAGTATCTGGAATTTTGTGGGTTTGGGTTTGTTTAGAAGTATCTGGACTTTTTTAAACGATATCTGTAGTGCATTTTGCATTTTTCATAACTACATTGATCTGTGAAGTTTTTTTTGGAATTTAACCAGGAACTTTATCACTACATTGATCTTTGAAAGTTTTTTCTGGAAGTATAACGAGGAAACATAGTATTTCATAGTGAAGTGGTGTATATTGACAGCACATGGCGTGGGAGTACGCGAAGAGAGGTGCAAATCTGGTGGTGGTGGCAAGGCGGCGGAATCGACTGGAGGAAGTAGCCAAGGAATGCAAGGCTTACGGTGCACAGTATGCTGTTGTTTGCCCGGCTGATTTAACCAAACCCCAAGATTGCAAGAGGATTGTGGAATTCACAGTTTCCACCTTTGGACGGTGTATGGATTTCTTTTCTTTTCTCTCTGCTTATCGATTTATGTAGCGTCATCACCCATTTTATATTTACCTAGAAGAGATTCATCATGTCAATTCTGGTTAAGGAAAAAATCCAGTAGTATAGATTCATCATCTTAACCCTAGTAATATAATTGCAAAGAGGTTTGTATTTCAGCGTTATTAAATCCCCAAATGCTTAACAAACCGAGGCTCAGAAGGGTTTATGCCCTTTATTATAAAGAGGGAAGTCAGCGAAATGATCTGAGTAGACCTTTCAAGCTGTGGGTGCATAACAAGCACGGATTACTCCTTGAGCTGAGCTCCGTACTCTGAAACTTAAACGATGTAGACTGTCTTGAGATTGGAACTTACGATGTAGACTCTTTTAGATTGGCAGTTAGTCATGTACAGTAAGTCATTGTATGAGGGAAGATGTAGCTGTGCAATTGCAGCCTGACACATAGATTTACAATGTGGGCATGCATTCTCGATGAAATGCATACACCAAGCACACCGGAGTGACGAGTCTTTGGAACAAATATTGATTTTTTTTTGTGGGCTCAACCATGCCCATCTCCCAAGCCATTTTACATAGTTACAGGGCAGTTAACAACTGTGGATATGCATATGCATTTGAACCCAAGCTCTCACAAACACCAAATTGATACATCTCAAAGAAATAAAAATGTACCCAGATAAAGTCCATTCCATCCTAATGCCCTATTTTTTTATATAGGCCAAATACATTCCTGTTTGATCTGTGTAGGCTATGCACACATACATTTTATTGAGTGTTGGCGAAGGAAGAGTTCTTGAATTGTATCCAAAAAGACTTAAAATTATCAACGGTAGTTTATGAAATTCACGTGAAAGTAAAATTCATAGGTGCAATTGAGTGGGAGAATGCCAACGCCAACTTCCTCTTGTGGGCAATTCCCTAATCCTCCGAGGGAATACCATAATTGTGGATCGAAAAGCTATGAGAGGAGAGAGAAATTTTAAGAATGGGTTATTCTGTATATCTGTAAGTGAAGATGAGATGCTTTTATATACTTGACATTCAGTGAACGGTAAACTGCAGTAAACAGTAAACTGCACTTCAGCTGATATATCCAAACAATGGCCATCACCTGAATTTTTGTTTCATTCATTGCAGTGGACGTGCTAGTCAACAATGCTGGTACTGCTGGAGGGTCGTTATTTGAAGAATATGAGAATGCCGCCGAATATAAGAGAATTGTGGTAATCTCTCTCTGAGCACACTCTTATCTTTTGAAGCAGTGGATATTATTTTTCTCGATGCTGTCAAAAACACAGTTGTGGTGATCAGAATTAATCAAAATATGAGGATGGAATGACATTGGCAATCTCTTTTTTGTATATATATTGCTGACTGAGCTGAGCTATCCATGTAGGATATTGATTTCTGGGGACATGTCAACACAACCCATTTTGCTCTTGAACACCTTCAGCGCAGAAGGGGCCAGATAGTGGTCATTAGTTCCATGATTGCATTTCTTCCCTTCCCATTTACAACAGTTTACAGTGTACGACTCTCCTCATCTCTTCATCCTTTTCCATATACAGAAGCCTATAATAATAATACAGCATGATTTGATTGATATCCTTTTGTTTACAGGCAGCCAAAGGAGCACTGTTGAACTTCTTCGAGACACTTAGGATTGAGCTTATCAGCAAATCTGTAACAGTTACTATTGCGTCTCCTGGTTTTATACAGTCTGAATTAACATCCAGAGAAGGGCCGGTAAGAGCTATTTTACATCACTGATCTTTAATGTCTCTTACAGAGCATTCTTATGTTTTTGAGTGCTTTGGGAAGACAAGAATTTATGGACCAGTAACTTAAAGGTCTTACATCCGAACATAGCTGAAGGTCTTGAAAGGTCTTACGTAGGCACAGCTAAGGTCTTAGGCCCTGGGAGGTCTTACCTGAAGCTATAGTCAAGGTCCTGTAAGTTTTGTTAGGTCTTATCTGAAGCAATAGTCAAGGTCTGTAAGGTGTGTTAATTGAACTTCCTCAACTGTAAGGCTGAAGCAATGGTTAAGGTTCTGTAAGGTTTGTTAGTTGAGCTTCCTCAACTGTAAGGCTTAAGGTCCGGATTGGTCTTCTAGAAGCCTAGAAGGTAAAGGTCAGCCTCGAAGGCATTGGTCACATAGTTGGAGGACTTGCCTAGAAGGTAAAGGTATTGGTCACATAGTTGCAGGACTTGCCTAGAAGGTAAAGGTATTTGTAGGTTTTCAAGCCTCTGTGGGAGTTATTTGTAGCTTCATGTTCCGGATTTTCCACAGTTTCCAGTTCAGTCTGTCGACGTTTCGAACCCCAACGGGGTAGGACAGTTTCCAGTTCAGTCTGTCGACGTTTCGAACCCCAACGGGGGTCCATCTTCAGGACAGTTTCCAGTTCAGTCTGTCGACGTTTCGAACCCCAACGGGGGTCCATCTTCAGGGCGCTTCTGAAGGATAGAATGAATTGAATGAAAGATGATGAGAGAGAGCGCGCTAGGAACTTGTATATAAATACACAAAGGAACCCTAAAATGACAGCCGACATTATTCTTTATTAATTCAAGATTTTTAATTATAATTGCCTAATTGCGTGATAACTCCTAGGTGGTAAAGGTATTGGTCATATAGTTGCAGGACTTGCCTAGAAGGTAAAGGTATTGGTCACATAGTTGGAGGACTTGTTTGTTCAGTGTAGCAGGCCAACAAATTCAATGTTAGATTGTGTATTGTTCAATCTGCCATCTTAACCACACTGAGTTATCTTATTGTGTGGAAGGATAATATAGATTCTACTGTACACTTTCAGGGAAAGCTGCCATGGTGGTTCCCCATGGCGAGAACAGAGGATGCTGCACGAGAAATTGTTGAAGCTGCATTGAGGAAAGAGCGAGACGTGATAACTCCTAGGTGGTATTCATCCTTGCTGTGGTTCAGAATACTATGCCCTGAAATTTTGGAATGGGTGCCCAGAGTATTCATCTTGGGACAAGCCCCTACAAGAGGAGTAGAGATTGTCTGCAATTCTGTTTTTGGGAAATTTAACACACACACCCTCTTTAGAACATTGAAACTTGCCTAGGCATTAGGAGCATGAAGATTCAAATCCTTGAGAAGAATAGAAGGAAACTTGCCTAGGCATTAGGAGCATGAAAGGATCAAATCCTTGAGAAGAATAGAAGAATAGGCTTGTGTGATGTATATGATGTCCAATAAGTTCAAGTAGATTATTTATCTATCTCAAAAAAATGAATAAGTTAAAATAGATTATTTATCTATCTGAAAACACATAAGATTTATATATCTTTCTTTTTTGATATGATTATTACCTTAATCCACAATCAGGTTATATTTGAATAATTGTGGATTTAATGGATGTTTTTTTGATGTGATTAATACCTTAATCCACAGTCAGCAATCAGGTGAATATAAGGGATGTTTTTCAAATCCGCAGTACCTTAATCCACAATTACCCTAATCCACAACATAATTAACATCATTATTCGAAGAAGATAAAATAGGAAATCAGCAATCAGGTGAATTTTAGCCGATGTTTTTCAAATCGGCAGTACCTTAATCCACAATTACCCTAATACACAACATAATTAACATCATTATTCCCAGAAGATAAGATAGGAAGTTGTGTCTGAAATATTCATTATTCCACATAATTAACATCCTACTTCCAAGAAGTTAGGAAGTTGTGTCTGAAATATTCCACTTGATATTATAGCTTTATGTGATATCATGAAAAATGATTTTTCAGAGTATATATGCGATGTCATGAAAAATGATGCATAACAGACTAGAAATATACATGATATATATATATAATATTATATATAATATATATATGATAATATATAGTAATTTTAAGGAAATATATTCAAAATATACCGATATTAACTTTAAGGAAATATGCATCAAAATATTCAATATATATCGAGTTTATGAAGAAAGAAATTTTATGTTTTTTCAAATATTTTGAGTTTATGAAGAAAGAAATGTTATGCTTTTGAAATTGTTGAGAAATCTGTTTAGTTTATGGGAAAGAAATGTGCCTCATCAAATTGTTTGTAATGTTCCACCAATCTATTTCAACTCATGCTCCAATCAATCTCTTTCAACTTGTGAAAAATATGTTATTTCAACTTGTAGAAAAATATGCTTTTTGAAATTGTTGAGAAATCTGTTTCATGAGATTTTTAAAATTATTTAATATAATAAATACATGAATTTTTTAATTATTTAATAATAATAATAATAATTATTTTAATAATAATAATAATAAAGTTAATGAAAAATAATAATAAATAATCTATATGTTGAAATATAATCTACACAAATCTACACAGTTGAATCTACAACTACACAAATCTACACTGTTGAATCTACAACTACACAGTAGGAAAGTAGTAATAAAGATATTAAATTAATATAACTTGAAATCTTAAATTTTTAACAAAAAAACAGTTTTGATTGTTAAGATGTTTGAGAGAAGCAATTATGTATAAATAGGTGTTTCAATTTTTTTTTTTTTTTTAATGAAACGGCAATATTTTCTATGAAAAAAGAGCTGGTAATAAGGCCATAACAGCTGGTAAGAGTTGGTTCTGTTTTGTTTCATGTTTTGTGTTTTGCAGTTTGTATTTTGTTTCAGTGTTTTCATAGCCTTTATTAGGCTTAACTATTCTACACTTCCATAACAGCTTTTTAGCTTTTTCTCGTCTCTATGGGTTTTCTTAACTACAATTCTACATTAAAACCTAGTCTAAATTCTAAAAAAAATTCTTAAAACAAAGCATATTTACAATTTTTTCATTTAAGAAAATTTAGAATTTCTTAAAACAAAGCATATTTACAAAAACATTTTTTATTTTGAAATTTAGTATTCACTAGATTGCCCAGTTTTTGATGTTGTGCTCAAATTTTCCTCCAATGTGCTGTCTTTTCTTCCTATAGGTCCAGAGGTCCTTGTACCTCTGGACATTGTTGTCCTTTTGCAACATTTAATTCCTTAACTTGAACTCAAACTCATTGCTGTCCTTTTGCATCCTTTAATTCCTTCAACTTGAACTTCAACTTGTACTCAGAGAGTCAGACTCACTTCAACTTGAACTCGGACTCATTGCTGGATGGAGTTATCATTTCATTTAATTCCTTCAACTTGAACCTCGGACTCATTGCTGGATGGAGTCATCATTTCATTTAATTCCTTGAACTTGAACTCAGACTCATTGCTGGAGGGAGTCATCATTTCATTAACTTTTAAGCTTCATTAATAAAATCTGTCTCCATGATTGCCAACTTTTTTTTGGTCCATTTTGCTACGCAACAAATCACATTTCTTGTCAAACGATTGAAACTTGTGTCCTTTTCTTTCTCTACCATTTCCAACCTTTTTTGTTCGATAGCTCCATCATCTCTACTTCGGCTATTGACTATCACTTGGCGCCATCACTCCTTGACATATTGACCATCACTTGGCGCCATCACTCCTGATCATGTTCATTCGTGTGTGTCTTAGGCGTCGAGAATTCCTTCCGCTTCGAATTCATTGCCCCTGACCAGATGGTGAACCAAAGCTCTGTTGAATTTGACAATTGCACTCCCGAAGGCCATATCAATATATTCCCGAAGGCCATATCAATATATACAGGCTAAACTTGAAGCTTGAAGTGACATGCTTGCGATGATATTTAATTGTCATATTTGTCCACGACCAAATACCACGAGAGCAATCCACCACCTCTGCCCAGGGATTTATCTCATAGATTGGACTGAGATGATTTGCATTTAAAACCATGTGGGGGAATGCAAGGAACAGATCCAAGGAGTTAATGGTGAATGATTGTCAGAGCCCGCTTAGGCGTTAGTCCTCTCTGCCATCTAGCGTATTGGCTCGCCCTTCGACTTATGATACGATGGGCGCTATACGCTTGAATTCCACGTGTGAGTAAAAATCTTTGGCTGCTTTGGGGCAAGGCCATATGCAAGGCCATATGCAAGGTGTAGGACACCTAAGACATCAACATAGCTTGAATTCCACGTGAGTAAAAATCTTTGCCTGCTTTGGGGCAGGCCATATGCAAGGTGTAGGACACCCAAGACATCAACTTTGGCGGACCTTCCAAAATTGGTTTTCTATTTTCCTTCCTAGCTTGATGATCAGATTGATCATTTTTCCCAATCTCATGGGATAGGGGAAAATATTCTTTGGGATTGTTATAGTTCTACTATTCCATGCCTCAGAATTGCTCTTTTATTGGCCAATTTGCCCGTTTACCATTTACCATTCAAATGCAGGTAGATATGGTACAATTCGAACTTTTGAACTTTTCAAATTTCCTTACCTGTAAGGTGATCTTTCGCAATATAGCAGTAATGGTATCCTTCCCCCAAGCTTTATAGCTTTATTTTCGTGACTTGCCTTATTACTAGCATCCAGGACCAACATTCTTTTTTACCCTTGTTAATGACTAATTCTAATCCCTTTTGAAGAGCTAGCGATTTAGCGATTATCCCTGGTTGTTTATTAGGGTGCTTCGATTATGCCGGGTTGTTTATTAGGGTGCTCATTAGGGTGCTTCGATTATGCCGGGTTGTTTATTAGGGTGCTCATTAGGGTGCTTCGATTATGCCGGGTTGTTTATTAGGGTGCTCATTAGGGTGCTTCGATTATGCCGGGTTGTTTATTAGGGTGCTCATTAGGGTGCTTCGATTATGCCGGGTTGTTTATTAGGGTGCTCAATACTGAGTCTCTCTTTGTTTATCGGGGTTGAAGTCCCACTCTTCCCAAGGAGAAATTACTTATAAATAAGCTAATATAAAATATTTGAAAAATTATACACTAAGTTAGTAAATAATTTTTCCTTAACTGAACTAGTAATTACTTATAAATAAGCTAATATAAAATATCTGAAAAATTATACACTAAGTTAGTAAACAATTTTTCCTTAACTCAACCTAGTTGAGTAGGTTGAGTTTTCTGGGGACAGCTGTGTACTTGGATGTTTCTTGGAATAGTGTACTTGGATGTTTCTTGGAATAGTATATCGGGGTTGAAGTCCCACAGTATATCGGGGTTGAAGTCCCACTCTTCCCAAGGAGAAATTACTTATAAATAAGCTAATATAAAATATTTGAAAAATTATACACTAAATTAGTAAATAATTTTTTTCTTAACTAGGTTGAGTAGGTTGAGTTTTCTGGGGACAGCTGTAACTCGGTTGAGTAGGTTGAGTTTTTTGAGTAGGTTGAGTTTTCTGGGGACAGCTGATGTTTCTAGGAATAGTTTTAATTCCTTTGGTTTGGATGGTTTAATTCCTTTGGATGGTTGAGTTTTCTGGGGACAGCTGTGTACTTGCATGTTTCTTGGAATAGTTTTAATTCTTTTGGATACTTCTTGGAATAGTTTTAATTCCTCTTTGAATGCTTCTTGGAATATTTTTAATTCCTCTTTTGAGGACTAAACCCAAATTAACTAATGGGTTTACATCTCCATCCCAAACTAACTAACTAATTGGTTTACATCTCCAACCTGCTTTTTAGCACTAAACCCAAACTTGTCTACATTTCCAACTAACTAATTGGTTTACATCTCTAACTAGCTGTGTACTTGGATGCTTTTTGGAATAGTTTTAATTCCTCTTTTGAGGATTAAACCCAAACTAATTAATTGGTCTACATTTCCAAACTAATTAATTGGTCTACATTTCCAACTTGCTTACTTGGATGCTTCTTAAACTTACTTGGATGCTTCTTAAACTTGCTTACTGATGCTTCTTGGAATGGTTTTAATTCCTCTTATAAGGACTTAAACCCAAACCCAAACTTGTCTACATTTCCAACTAACTAATTGGTTTACATCTCTAACTAGCTGTGTACTTGGATGCTTTTTGGAATAGTTTTAATTCCTCTTTTGAGGATTAAACCCAAACTAATTAATTGGTCTACATTTCCAAACTAATTAATTGGTCTACATTTCCAACTTGCTTACTTGGATGCTTCTTAAACTTGGATGCTTCTTAAACTTGCTTACTGATGCTTCTTGGAATGGTTTTAATTCCTCTTATAAGGACTTAAACCCAAACTAACTAGTCTACATCTCCAATTAGTTGTGTACTTGGATGCTTCTTGGAATAGTGTTTTAACTAACTAGTCTACATCTCCAATTAGGTGTGTACTTAGATGCTTCTTGGAATAGTGTTTTCTTAAACCCAAACTAACTAGTCTACATCTCCAATTAGTTGTGTACTTGGATGCTTCTTGGAATAGTGTTTTAACTAACTAGTCTACATCTCCAATTAGGTGTGTACTTAGATGCTTCTTGGAATGGTGTTTTAATTGTGTACTTTGCTTATTGGAATAGTGTTTTAATTCCTCTTCTAAGGACTAAACCCAAACTAACTAATTGGTCTACATCTCCAATAGTGTTTTAATTCCTCTTTTGAGGACTAAACCCAAACTAACTAATTGGTCTACATCTCCAACTTGCTTGGTTTGTTTTAATTCCTCTTTTGAGGACTAAACCCAAACTAACTAATTGGTCTACATCTCCAACTTGCTTGGTTGGTTGGTTTGGAATAGTGTTAATTGGTCTACATCTCCAACTTGCTTGGTTGGTTGGTTTGGAATAGTGTTTTAATTCCTCTTTTGAGGACTAAACCCAAACTAACTAATTGGTCTACATCTCCAACTTGCTTGGTTGGTTGGTTTGGAATAGTGCTTTAATTCCTCTTTTGAGGACTAAACCCAAACTAACTAATTAGTTTACATCTCCAACTTGTTTATTGGGTTGGTTTCTGAGGACTAAACCAAAACTAACTAATTGGTCTACATCTCCAATAGTGTTTTAATTCCTCTTCTCAGGACTAAACCCAAACTAACTAATTGGTCTACATCTCCAACTTGTTTGGTTGGTTGGTTTGGATAGTGTTTTAATTCCTCTTTTGAGGACTAAACCCAGACTAACTAACTAACTAATTGGTCTACATCTCCAACTTGCTTGGTTGGTTGGTTTGGAATAGTGTTTTAATTCCTCTTTTGAGGACTAAACCCAGACTAACTAATTGGTCTACATCTCCAACTTGTTTACTTGGTTGGTTTTTGAATTTGAGACTTCGAATGTGGGGACTAAACCCAAACTAACTAATTGGTCTACATCTCCAAGTGGTCTACATCTCCAAGTGCTTACTTGGTTTACTTGGTTGGCTTGTTTACTTGGTTGGTTTTTGAATTTGAGACTTCAATGTGGGGACTAAACCCAAACTGACTAATTGGTCTACATCTCCAAGTGCTTACTTGGTTGGTTTTTGAATTTGAGATTTCAATGTTGGGACTAAACCCAAACTGACTAATTGGTCTACATTTCCAACTTGCTTACTTGGTTGGTTTTTGGAATTGGTCTACATCTCCAACTTGCTTACTTTGCTGGTTTTTTTTGAATACTTTTGACCCCAAACTAACTAATTGGTCTACATCTCCAACTTGCTTACTTGGTTGGTTTTTGGAATACTTTTGACCCCAAATTAACTAATTGGTCTACATCTCCAACTTGCTTACTTGGTTCGTCCAACTTGCTTACTTGGTTGGTTTTTGGAATACTTTTGACCCCAAACTAACTAATTGGTCTACATCTCCAACTTGCTTACTTGGTTGGTTTTTGGAGACTTTATGAAAACTAAACTCCACCATAACTAAATGGTCCACACCACCATCTTGCTTACTTCCATATTGCTTACATGGTCCACGTCACCATCTCACAATAATTAAATGGTCGACACCACCATCTTGCTTATTTGGATGCTTTTTCAAATAGTTTTAATTCCCCTTGCATCTTTTGGAATGGTCCATATCACCATCTCACAATAACTAAATGGTCCACACCACCATCCTGCTTACTTGGACACTTTTTCAAATAGTTTTTGGTCCACACTACCATTTTGCTTACTTGGACGCTTGCTTATTTGGACGTTTTTTCAAATAGTTTTAATTCCCCTTCATCTTTTGGAGGATTTGAATATGAGGCTTCGTAGCTGTTTGTCTTAGTTTGTGGTGAAAATATTTTATTAAATAAAAATCCATGCCTAAGCCCAGATCACACTTTGTACAACGGCAGATTGCAGTCTGTACATGGTGAGTATCAGTGTGTCATTTAGATTTTTGTTTAGGAATAATATATAGAATAGAATTTTTTTAGAATAAATATAAGAAAATGTAAATAATATTAGATTAAATAGTAAATAATTAATTAATTAATTAATGTCTCATCTATAAATGAGACATGATTCTCTTCTCTCTATGAAGAGATGTTGGTTTAGGATATAATAATAATGATAATAATTAGTTAATTAGTAATTAGGTTGAAGAGTCATCTATAAATGAGACATGACTCTTTATGAAAAGACACCGGTTTAGTATATAATCAAACCTCTCACTCATTGTAACATCATTTTTATTCATATATTTAATATATAATATTTGTATTTTCATGAATATCTTTATATTCCAAGTTTTTTTGGAGTAATTGTAATATCATTTTTATTCACACATTTAATATATAATATTTGTATGAGGAATATATAATATTTGTATCCTCATAGATATTTTTATATTCTAAGTCTTTCGGAGTAATTACTCTGTAGAAGGAACTTTATTCGCTTTATTTGGTATCAGAGCAATTCGACCCTTTGGTTGTTTCACCACTGTACAAAGTTTGTTCTTCGATCTAGGCCCTTGGCTATCAAAATTGTCAACCTTGTTGCCATTGTGACTGAAGCATTCAATAAGCTTGGAGATTTTCCATCACTGATTTCATCTGAGGCCCTTGACCATATATATATATATATATAACAGATATTATAAAAAGAAAGGGGATAAAAAATTAGAAAAGAAAAATAAATAAATAAAATAAAACATTCAAAACAAAAAAAATTCAAAAAATAAGAACAATTTTTTTTTATTTAACAAAAAACCTTAAAAAAAAGAAGAAAAAGAAAAGAGTTGAAACGACTTACCTGGCCCGGTCTGTGGTTGCCTTTCCTGCCACTGTTGCCCCCCACTCGGCTATGTGCATCCACTTGCAACTGCGAATGTACAACAATAGCTTCTTATCCACCGTCGTCCCAACCCAAACAACCTGCATACAATCTTTCAATTGAGGAAATTCTGATAGACAGTGTGGCTCAATGCAATCCACCCTGTTTGCCATCTTCCCAACCTCGGACAACTCCCCTGTGATTTGTGTGTTGAGGAATTTTCAACCAACCACTTCGATTTTTTTTTTATAACTTTTTGACATTTCGTTGCTCCCTGGCTTCTCCGCTGACATAGTTTCTTTGACCGTTTTTCTCTGCGCTCCATCATACCATACCGTTGACCCCGACCACAGTTCAAACATCCAACCTTTCGTTGTGAGCCTCCATTGTCTCTGTCTCTCACCACTGATGCTCTCCACTCTGCTCACTGTGTTAAATATATATTATATATATATATAATATATTTATATTTTACTGCCTCCCACCGTTAATTCTCTGAATCTTGCTGATAGTCACACCTGAGGGTGTTGTCCTTTCCATCACGTCCGTACTCCCCTCTATATTAATCCACCATTTTTATTAACAAATTAAATTATCCTATTCCAACCAATAGTATCGTATAATAATTTCAATCAATATTATAGTATAATACTAATAATATTACTCACACAAATTAAAAAGCTTAAAAATGACAAAATCATTAACAAATCATTAACAGACAAGTTAGAGAAACTTAATCAAGAAGTATCGTAGTCTTTGGACATAACAATCCAGGTTGAAGATAGGGGCATTAATACCAAATCAGTTAATAACAGAACTCAAGAAGAGGAGCAATCAGTGGAAGGAAAAACACATTCCCATGTTACAATCTAAACGATGAAAATTCTAAAGAAAGATTATGTACTTAACTCAAAAATCGTAGTACTAGAAGGAAATCAAAAAATTTCCACATATGTAATAAGGGAAAATCAAACCAAAAAAGTTCCGTATCGCCATCCGAATCATGAGAGTAGACAACTCAACCAAGCTACGTATTGGGGCCATTCAGAATCGAAACAATAAATTGATGTTCCAGAGAATAGTGAATTAACCTCAATTCAGTCCTATGATGACAAGTTGTTACAAATTCCAGTGATCAGAATACTCCACAGAAGATTAATCTAGGATGGTCTGATCCCTTCTCAGTGCGATAATTTTGTTTCTCATTTAGAGGATCATATTGTCTTGATTCGACGAAGATGACAATTTCGAGACAAGAAGACATTCAAAAAAAAAGAAAAAAAGAAAAAAAGAAAAAAGAAAAAAGAAAAAAAAAACAGAAAAAAGAAAAAAGAAAGAAAGAAAGAATGAATGAATGAAAGAAAAGAAAAGAAGAGAGAGAAGAGAGAAGAGAGAAGAAAAAAGAAGAAGAAGAAGAAAGAAAGAAAGAAAAGAAAAAGAAAAAGAAGAAAGAAAAAAGATCAAGTATTTTATTAATAAGCTTTGAGGACAAAGCTTTTTGAGGAAGACAATGTTGTGAATAAATATATAGGAAATAATGTAAAATAATGTAAATGGTAATAATCATAAATAATGATTAGTTAATTAGTAATTAGGTTGAAGAGTCATTTCTAAATGAGACATGACTCTCCATGAAGAGCCACCTGCTTAGTATATAAGCAAGCCTCTCACTCTCATTGTAACATCATTCTTATTCACACATTTAATATATAAAATGTGTATCCTCATAGATTTATTTATATTCGTTGGAGTAATTAATCTGTAGAAGGAACTTTGTTCGCTTCATTTGGTATCGGAGCAGTTCAACCCTTTGGTTGCTTCACAGTTGTACAAAGCTCTTTCCTCGATCTAGGCCCTTGGCCATCAAAATCGTCAACCTTGTTGCCATTGTGACTGAAGCATTCAACAAGCTTGGAGTTTCTTCATCGCTGATTTCGTCTAAGGCACTTGGCCATTTAAAAATAAATAAATAAATAAATAAATATATTATAGAAAAGAAAAGGGAATAAAAAAAATAAATTCAAAATTCAAAAAAATAAGAACAAGGACTTTTATTTAAAAGAAGAAGAAAAAGAAGAAAATAGCTGAAACACTTCCCTAGCCTGGTCTGCGGTCGCCTTTCCTGCCACTGTTGTCCTCCACCCGGCGATGCGCATCCACCTGCAACTGCTGACATTTCCTACAACAATAACCTCTTATCCGTCGTCTTCCCAACCCAGACAACCCGCATATAATCTTTTTGTTGAGGAAATTCCGATAGACAGTGTTGCTCGATGCAATCCACCCTGTCTGCCATTTTCCCAAGCCCGAAAACTCGCTTGCCATTTGTGTGTTGAGAAATTTTCAACCAACCACTTTGAATTTTTTTATTTTTTGACAATTCGTTGATCCTTGGCTCCTCCGTTGACATAGTTTCCCTGACCATTTTTCTCCACGCTCCGTCATACCATTCCGTTGACCCCAACCACAGTTCAAACATCCAACCTTTTGTTGTGAGCCACCATTGTCTCTATGCCTCACCGTTGACACACTCCATTCTGTTCACTGTGTCAAAAAAATACATTGCGCTACCCTCCCACCGTAATTCTCTGAATCCTGCTAATCGTCACGCTCGAGAGTGCAGTCCTTTCCATCATGTCCATACACCCCTCTATATTAATTCGACATTTTTTTATTAACAAATTAACTTATCTTATTCCAATCAATAATATCGTATAATAATTTCAATCAATATTATAGTATAATACTAATACAAGTGGAGGGATTTTATTGAAGGAAATTATATTGAGATAAAAGCTAGTTTATATATAAAAAAATATAAAAATAAAGGGATTATTTAAAGAAATACTAATTTCAAGGGTATTTTAAATCAAGGGAAATTTTAAAATATCGATAAAATAGAAGAAAAACAAAAAAAAAAAAGAGAGGAAATTAGTAGATTCAAGGTTATTTTAAAAAAAGAATATTTGAAAAATAGAAGAAATAATAAAAAAAGAAAAAAAAAGAGAGGAAATTAGTAGATTCAAGGTTATTTTAAAAAAAGAATATTTGAAAAATAGAAGAAACAATAAAGAAAGAAAAAAAAAGAGAAGAAATTAGTAGATTCAAGGTTATTTAAAAAAAAGAATATTTGAAAAATATATATAGATAAAAAGGGATTATTTAAAAATAAGTGATTTAAAAAATTAATTAATATTCAAGAAGCAAAATGGAGCCTAAATATAGAAAGAAATAAAAAGGAAATTATTAGAGTCAAGGTTATTTAAAAAAAGAGAGGAGGATATTTGAAAAATATATATAGAAAAAATGGATTTATTAAAAAAAAAAGTGATTTAAAAAGTATTTAATATTTAAGAAGCAAAATGGAACGTAATACAGAAATGAAGGCCAAAAGATTCCTAAAAACCTTACCCAAAGACGGTAAAGCGCTTTTTAACATTAAAGGAACTCTTGCAGGAAAATATGTTATTATTTCTATTTCTTTAGCAGAATATACAAATTATATAACACCTAAAATCGCAAATCAATTAGTGATCCTAGAGTCTAATATAATTGAAAAATTAAACTTTTTTGGCAATAAAAAATATGACATAGAAACATTGAAGATTATATATTTGTATCGCAATTCTTAGTTCACACCTTATAGAACAATCAAGGTGACATTATTTTGGGATCACTCTCGATGGAAATGGTAGGATTTGTCATCTTAAATATCGAGAAAAAGTTTCTAACATTTTCTTACAAGAAGAAGAAAATAACACTCCAAAATGTTACACTGAAACTAAATTTAGTAACGCCATAAGATATGTCAGATATTTCAAAAATAATTTCTCAAGAAGGTAAAAAAGTATTACAAAATATGTAAAATGAAATTGACAAAATTATTGTTGATAGAAATGAAGAAGTCTTGCGACTTAGGGATCAAAGTGAAAAATTACTCACACAAATTAAGAAGTCTAAAAAGAACAAAAAATCATTAACAGACAAAGTTAGAGCAACTTAATCAAGAAGTATCGAAGTCTCTAGACATAACAGTCCAGGTTGAAGATAGGGGAATTAATACTGAACCAGTCAATAATAGAACTCAAGAAGAGGATCAATCAATGGAAGGAAAAACACATTGACATGTTACAATCTAGAGGATGAAAATTCCAAACAAAGATTATGCACCTAACTCAAAAATCGTAGTACCAGAGGGAAATCAAAAAATTTCCATACACGTAACAAGGGAAAATCAAACCAAAAAAGTTCCCTATCGGCATCCGAATCATGAGAGTAGACAACTCAACCAAGCTACGTATCAACACCATTCAGAATCGAAACAACAAACTAATGTTCCAGAGAATAGTGATGTAACCTCAATTCAATCCCATGATGACAAGTCATTACAAAATTCCAATGATCAAAATACTCCACAGAAGATTAATCTAGGATGGCCTGATCCCTTCTTAGTGTGACAATTTTATTTGTCACTTAGAGGATCATAACATTTTGCTTCGACGAAGATGAAAATTCCGAGACAAGAAGACATTCGAAAAAAGAAAAAAGAAAAAAAGAAAAAAATATCAAACCTTTAATAAGCTTTGAGGACAAAGCTTTTTGAGGAGGAAGACAATGTTGTGAATAAATATATAGGAAATAATGTAAAATAATGTAAACGATAATAATCATAAATAATGATTAGCTAATTAGTAATTAGGTTGAAGAGTCATGTCTAAATGAGACATGACTCTCCATGAAGCGACCCCTGCTTAGTATATAAGCAAGCCTCTCACTCTCATTGTAATATCATTCTTATTCACACATTTAATATTTAATATTTGTGTCTTGATGGATATCTTTATATTCCAAGTTTTTTGGAGTAATTAATCTGTAGAAGAAACTTTGTTCGCTTCATTTGGTATTAGAGCAGTTCCACCCTTTAGTTGCTTCACCATTGTACAAAGCTCGTTCCTCAATCCAGGCCCTTGGCCATCAAAATCGTCAACCTTGTTGTTGTTGTGACTGAAGCTTTTAGCAAGCTTGGAGTTTCTCCATCACTGATTTCGTCAAAGGCCCTTGGCCATAAACCAAATATATATATATATATATATATATATTATTTCTTCTTTTTATAATATATAATATTATATAAAGGAAGGGAATATATATCTATCTATATATATATATATATATATAATATAAATAATTCAAAACAAAAAAAATTCTAAAAAATAATAACAAGGGTTTTTATTAAGAAAAAGAAGAAGAAAAAAAGAGTTGAAATGACTTACCTGCCCGGTTTGCGGTCGCCTTTCTTGCCATTGTTGTCCCCCACCTGACTATGTGCATCCACGTGCAACTGCCAATGTTTCCTACAACAATAGCCTCTTATCCGTCGTCGTCCCAACCCAGACAACCCGCATATGATCTTTTTGTTGAGGAAATTCTGATAGACACTATCGCTCGACACAATCCACCCCATTTGCCATCTTCCTAACCTCGGAAAACTCACCTGCGATTTGTGTGTTGAGGAATTTTCAACTAGCCACTTCGAATTTTTTTATAGCTTCTTGACAATTCCTTGATCCGTGGCTCCTCCATTGACATAGTTTCCCTGACCGTTTTTCTCCGCGCTCCGTCATACCATTCTGTTGAGCCCGACCATGGTTCAAACATCCAAGCTTCCGTTGTGAGCCACCATTGTCTGTCCCTCACGACCGACGCTCTTCATTTCGTTCACTATGTCAAAAAAAATATACTGTGCTACCCTCCCACCGTAATTCTCTGAATCCTGCTGATCTTCACGTCCGAGGGTCTTGTCCTTTCCATCACATCTATATGCCCATCTATATTAATCCGCCATTTTTTATTAACAAATTAAATTATCCTATTCCAATATTCAATAATATAGTATCGTATAATAATTCAATTCCAATATTCAATAGTATAGTATCGTATAATAATTTCAATCAATATTATAGTATAATGCTAATACAAGTGGAGGGGGATATTTATTCAAGGAAATTATATCGAGATAAAAGCTAGTTTACATATAAAAAAATAAAGGGATTATTTAAAGAAATACTAATTCCAAGGGTATTTTAAATAAAAGGAAAATTTTAAAATATCGATTAAAAAAAAAAGAAAAAAATGGAGGAAATTAGTAGAGTCAAGGTTATTTAAAAAAAAAAAAGAGAATATTTGAAAAATATATATAGAAAAAAAGGATTTATTTAAAAAAGTGATTTAAAAAGTATTTAATATTCAAGAAGCAAAATGGAGGCTAATATAGAAATAGAGACCAAAAGATTCCTAGAAACCTTACTCGTAAAAGTTTAAATTTTACAAAGTCATTCCTAGAAACCTTACCGGTAAAAGTTTAAATTTTACAAAGTCCTATAATCTCACGATGATTTTTATTCTCCATATCTATTAGTAATTTTACTATCCTAAAAGGCATAATGTTTTTGGAGGTGTGCATTCTCCAAAAGACCTGTAGATACAAACAAATTTACACTGTTTATGAGAGACATTGTTAAGGAATAATTGCAAGGTAAGTAATACCATTTCTCATTAGGACTAGTGTCCAAGTTTATACTTTTTTTTTTTTTTTAATGAGATCATTTGCAACATAATTGTTCATTCTCAGTACATGAAATAAGCTAATAGTAGAGAAATCTAGTTTCATATTCCTGATTTGACCAATAATGTTGCAAAAATTTATAAACAAGGTGATGGATAATCAAGTGCAAATCTCTCGAACACCCTCAAATCTTTGATGTCTGCTTCTTTGGCCTGCAGAAGCCTTTGTAGTAATCCATATGCCTATACCACATTATTTGTGCAATTGTCTAAGCCTAAACTATACTCAATTTTAATTTTCCATTTTCCATCGAATTGAGAATAACTCCTCTCCCCCTCTAGGAACAAAATTAACATTGAATTATTTAAAAAATAATAATAAAAAATTAGTTTAATAAAAAATATAAAAAAATATTGAATATTGTTACAATATCTTTTCATACTAAATTTTCACAAAATTATTCTATTAAATTTTAATAAATTAAAACAATAGTGTGCAAATAAATTTATATATTAACATAAAAATTAAATTAATACACATGTTTATTAGTGTCTCAATGAATATATATAACAAACAAGAGCCACTATAGTTTGTTTGTTTTTGGACATTGCTACCAGTGGGTTAGCCATTATTCCATTATGAATTTGAGGAAGTTACCAGAGCATGATTCCCCATGACGGGAACCATGAAGGCATTCTTTTACTATCAAAACCTTTATATTATGGTCATAAAGAAAGATGATGACATATTTTTATTTTTTAGTTTATATCATTAAGTGAAATTTTAAATATTAACTATCTTTTATTTCTAAAAATAAAATAGTAATAAAATTGTAACAACTTTTTTAAGTGAGATCATTTGTAACATAATTGTTCATTCTCAATACATGAAATAAGCTAATAGTAAAGAAATTAGTTTCATATTCTTGATTTGGTCAATAATGTTTAGCAACTTGCAATTCATAGGCAAAAATCCATAAACAAGGTGATGGATAATCAACTGCAAATCTCTTGAACACCTTCAAATCTTTGATGTTTGCTTCTTTGGCCCAAGCCTTTGTAGTAATTGTAGTAATCCATATGCCTTTGCCACATTATTTGTGCAATCGTCTAAGCCTAAGTTGTACTTAATTTTAATTTTCTATCAGATTAAGAATAACTCCTCACCCTCTCAAGTATTAAACTAGGAACAAAATTAATATTGAATTGTTTAAAAATTAATAATAATAATAAAAATAATAGAAAATATTGAATACTGTTACAATATCTTTTCATATTAAATTTTAAGAAAATTATTAATTAAATTAATACAAATGTGAATGAGTGTCTCAAAATATATATATTATAATGCCATTGTGGTTTGTTTGTTTTTGGGACACTGCTACCACTTAACTATTTTATATTTCTTAAAAAAAAAGCAGTAATAAAATTATCAAATAACATTATATAAAAAATAACCAATAAAATTATTTTCATTAATTTTAAATAGCCTAATATAAAAAAATAAATAATATAATCCATTAATAAAAACTCATTAATAAAAAAAAATCTCATTAATTTTAAAAGGGAAAATGATAATTTTAAAATAGCATAATATATAAAAAAACAAATAACATAATCTCATTAATTTTATAAAAAAAATAGCCTCATTAATTTTAAAAAGAAATGATAATTTTAAATAGCATAATATATAAAAAAACAAATAACATAATTTCATTAATTTTAAAAAAGAAAATAATAATTATGAACCTATTAAAAATTTTTATAACTATAAACATGTATGAATGACATTTGCTACCATATTTTTAAGTTACCTCGGGATAAAGATCCATGCCAAAGGTTGAAAACGGCTCTTCCTATTCCTTATTAGGCAGAGAGGAATGTGGGCATCAAATGCTCCAACTATGGTAATCACTCCCATTCGCCAATATCATCTCTGGACTGTATATATTATAATGTCTGTGATTTGCATTTTAAAAACTTAGTTGGGAGATATTTTTTAAATGAGAAGCCCTGACTAGTAAAAATCAAGAGCAACATCATCTCATAGAGGTTTTCTCTTGCCATATTTTCCTTTTTGTCATGGTCAATGACCCAGGGGAGCACACATCTTGTGCATGTGTTGATAATATATAATAAATATTTTCCTGTGTTGATTGAGGTTTAAAATGTGAGGCAATATAAAATGTAGGTGAATCATTAGACTAGAAATAGTATGTGGGATTACTAGCGTCTTGTTTTTTATTTTTTGCAATTCAATCATTTTATTATTCAAATTAATGATGAGCTAACTAAACTTTTTAACAATTCTCTCACTAAAAAGACAATGCTAATGAACCAATATTAACATACTATTGTAACTGTTTCTGATGTCTCTGAAAGCATCACATTCCAAAATAGAACGTTTTTCTGATTCCATTGTCCCATAAGTGCAAAAAGTACACACCCGTTCTTCCCAAACTTCTTTAGGTAAGTTAGTTCTTAATTAAGCAATAAGAATTTTTGCTCTCCATGAAATGTTAACTCCAATGTACTCTTTTTTTAGTTGGAAATCAAAAATAGGGTCGAATTCCCAAACATAATATTTCTTTTTTCTATTCAACCTTTTTCCATACACTTGTAAAATTTCTCTTTAACAAAATTCTTTTAACTCCTTATTTTTAAAACATGCATTCAAATAAAATTCTTTTTTACATTTTTTTTTCTACACTTAGATATACATAAAGAATCGAAGCATGAGGTATAATTAAATAACCGAAGTGGGCATTCTCCATGTGCTGGCGAAAAACCGCCGGCAATAATATTATGCATACAATTTGCAGTAGAACATACGAGTACATCCGGCAGAACGCCCGTGAGAGTGCACCGTAGTTTCTGCGTCCCTGCATATGTTCGCCCAGATTCAACTCCATAAACCGTGGGCTTCTGTTACTGCTTAGGGTGAATCAAATGGCGAACCTCTTTGTTTATTGGTTCAAAGTGTCACTCGTGTTTCCATACCACTTGCCCGTTGTGCAGCAATGTATATTCATTTTTTAAATAATTCAAATACGTATACTCTAGTTTAACGAGGTGGAGGAGTTACTCTGAAAGTTATGGAAATTTCGATTATATTTAGAGAAAATATGGCAAGGATTTCTATAAATCCAAGTTATAGTTGTTGAACTTCAAAATTTTAGGTGTTTGAGAGGTTTTTGATGGTGCTGAATCCATTTCCACCATAAAAAACACGATTCAAACACTAGCTCTACAAAAAATCTTAAATTTTTTTTTACCCGAATTCCAACCACTGTTAACGATCTAGACAATTCCTCCCTCTCATTAGACCACTCCATTCAAATAAAACACATTTAACCTATCAATAATTTTGACTAAATTTACAAACAAAATAAACTTCACCATCACATCCAATCTTTGCATTGCCTTAATCTTATTAAGGTTAAGTAAATAAAATTGTTAGAGCACTTTTTCCACGGATGGTCCCCGCACTTTGCAGCGAAGTATAAAATCGTTTTAATGTTTTCGTTTTATAATTTGATTTAAAAAAAATATAGTTATAAATATTTCACTAAAATATATAGTGTATTAGAAATAAAAATAATAAATCGTATTCCAGAATCTAAGATCGAATAAAGTGTATTATTGAAAAAATTGCATTTGTAATTTATATATTGTATTTTTGAAATTGAAAGTATCGAAAGTGTTTATAATTTTAGTGTAAGTTTGTTTATATGTGTATTTTAAAATAAAAATGAAAAATAAAAAAAATATGCTTTAAATAGGAAAATAATGTCACTTATAACTAAGCAAAAATAAATATATTTGAAAGTAATTAGAAGTAAAAAAATTTGTAAATAAGAGGTTTAAATCTTATATTTTTCAAATATATTTGAACAAGAGATTTGAATAAACTATTTGAAGATCCGTCTTAACTAATTTATGTGGATATCAACTTCATATATATCTATATACAGAAAAGAAATTAAGTTTATGTTTAAATTTTTTATTTGTTCCTATATAGACTCCATTTAGCATTTAAAAATACAATTTAACTAATGAAAAATAACACATTGTATTTTGCACGTGAAGAAATTGATCCCTCTCGGGTCATGTTAGATCTATATTTAAGCTCGATCTTATAAAGAAAGAAAGAAAGAAAGAAAGAAATTATTTTAACTTCCACGAGGCTAAAGATAGTCTATGGGATAGATTGCTTCTTCATCTGATTGATGTATTCAACCCTTTTTCTGTGAAACTTCAAAATAAATGCTCCCAGCTTTTGGACTCGCTAAATAGATTATCCCAAGAGCTAGCTGCCAACATAGCTGCATAACTGGCATAGATTATCCCAAGAGCTAGCTGCCAACATAGCTGCATAACTAGCATAACTTTCCCGGTTGCCTTTGAAGGCTTCACATTCTAAAATGAAATGTTTTTCTATTTCCACTTTTCCGGAAGAACAAAAAATGCATACTCTTTCCTCCCACACTTCCTTTGGCCTTTTCCCCTGTTTCACAACGGAGTTGATGAGAATTAGTCCTTAACTGAGCAATAAGAGTTTTGGCTCTCCAAGAGATATTGGCCTCTATGTATGCTTTTGGTTGATGACTATGAGTGGGATTAAACACTTCAATATAGTAATTTTTCTTTCTTCCAAACTTCTCATCCCAAGTACGCTTGTGGAACTTTTCAATAACAAAAGGTTTTATCTCTTTGTTGTTTATGGGACATGCGTTCAAACAAATACCCCATTTACTAAACCATTTGTTGTTTTGTTGCATCTTAGTTTTTTTGCTCTTGCACGATCTATAAATATTTGGTATAAAAAGAAAAATAATATAATAATAAATTTAATGGCTATGAATTCACCTTTTTAATTTTTAATGGGTTTACAATTAGATTTTTAAATTTTAATATTGATGTGAAAAAAATCAATAAAATTATAATTTCGAGTCATTAAAATTATAATTTCCAAAAGTGAATATATATGTATGTGGAGAAATTAAGTATATTATTTTATAAGAAATATATTTAAAAATATTTTAGTATTTATAGGACGGGGATGATTAAGTGATATCACCATTCTATGCAAGAACAATCAAGGAGGTTAATAGTATATCTAACATAATAGGAAGATGGTTTGGCTACTACCTAGAATAATTTAGTGGTAAAAAGAAAACGAAAAAGATTTGGGAAACAATTGTAAAAATGGTATGCTGGAAAGGATGGTAAGAAACAAAATCATATTTCTTTTTTTGCTAAAGCAAGAGTCTTACCTTCATTATCATTAAATCAGAAAATAATTTACATAGATTACAACCATCCAAGTGGATCCATGGACCGGGAAAAATCTACCACCTAACAACCAAGGGCATCTAGTTAAGGGGGTAAACCCTGAACCCTCCCAATCAAAATAGCAAAAACCCTCAAGCCCGATCGTATTAAGGCCAGCCATTCAACTCACCACAAGCCAAATGGGGGACTAACACTCAAACCAAAGAAATGCCTAAATCAAAACGGAAATCAGCGTTGAAGCCTATACTCGCCATCGTCAAAACACCATGCCCGATCCAATGGTAGAGGAAGATGTCGTCGTGCCAAGGAACCTGATGATTAACCGGGTGGACCCACTGACATGCATGAAGGTTCCTGATTGTAGATCTCCCAAGCTTGATCCAACGGCTGAGGAAGATATCGCATAGACAAAAAGCCTGCTACCTAACCACATGGACCCATTGACATGCACGATGAATCCTAGCCCTCGATCCTTCGTGCTTGATCCGACGGCCCAAGATTATATCGCACAGGCCTACAGCACTGCTAGTTAGCGTGTGATGAGGGTGGTATACGTACCCACCCCTCGGCCATGTGTAGCAACTTGAGTGGGATCGCTCCCAAATCTTAAAAACCACTTTCTGCTAGAAAGGCACCTGATGACCAGAAAACCACTTTGCGGGCGGAATTACGTCCCTGTGAAGAGAAACTAGGAAATCCCGACCTCCACGAAAGCTCGGATTCCAGCTTCTCACTCCATCCCCTCTGCACCACTTTATGAACCCCTGTAAAGTACATTTCCATCCCTCCGGCCAACTACCCAGGCAGTAGAATCTGCCGAGCAACCAAAGAAGGGTAAAATGAGGAAAAAGCAGCAACTCATACCGAAACCAAACTATCTGGCCACAGCCTCCATGGCTTTGTTGCGATACACCATCATATCTTCATCGGCTTGACAACCACACTGTTCCTTGAGTCTGTTATGAGACAACCCTTGCCCACCCATCGCGACTCTGCTAATGGTACAATTCACTCCTTGGTTAGCCAAAAAATCTGCCAGTTTGTTAGCCTTCCTTGGAACATGGTTAAAACTTACCGTGTGTAGGCGCATGAGGGGGAGCTGGATCCGTTGAAAGACCTGGATCAACCTCCAATGTTTTGAAACCTTCTCCGGCCCCGTGCCCCAACTGATTCTTTTGACTGAGTTAATGATTAGCTCAGAGTCAGCTTCCATAATCACATTTTGCCGATTTTCCTTCACTAGGAGTTCTAAGCATTACTCCATAGCCATTAGTTCTGCCATGTTGTTAGTGGCTCTGCCTAAATGGCAATGGAAGATGGAGATGATATTACCTGATTCATCCCTTAACACCCCTCCAAAGCCAGCAATACCCGGGTTGCCTTTAGAGGCCCCATCAATGTTATACTTCAGAAAACCCTGAGGGGGAGGATGCCAAAAGTCCTGCTCAGTTTTCATTATCCTAACCTTTCTGTCCAAGCCCTGAGGAATAAGCCCCTGCATGCCCAATTGTCTGAGAATTTTCATTTCATCATCTGAAGGTGGATTCTTAGGGGGATTTCTCACAGTCGTACTAACTGTCTCCCTAAGTTGTCTTAATGTCTGCTCAAAAAGACATTGGAAAGGTCTCTTTTCATTTTTAAAAATCCTATTGTTTCTTTATTTCTAGACATTCCAAATAATGAAGCTAGGTGTGAGAGCCCAAGCTGAGCAAAGAATTTCTGAATCAAAAAAATTTCTCCTTCAGTTTTTTAGGGTATTGATAATGCTCCCTCTATCCCTGTCAGTCTTTTGGAAGATGGTGGCAAAAGAGTCCCACAATCTAGAGGTGAAGACGCAATTGTTGAGGAGGTGTTCCATAGTTTCCTCTTGGGCCTCACAGAGCTGGCATCTGGAAGGCCCCACAACCCCCCTTTTCCGAATGTTGTCCCAAGTCAGAATTTTCTTATGGTAAACCAGCCACATGAAGAGTTTAATCTTCATCCAGCCTTGATGCCTCCATAGATTCTGCCAAATTCTATCTGGAGCAAGACAATCCAGCTCAAGGAGTATGCGTTTTGCCTCCTCAAGATTAAAGGTGCCCTCATTGTTGTTGCCCCATCTTAATTGATCATGCCCCCTATTACTAGAATCTTTCTTTGTTCCAACATTTTCATAAGAGCCTCTCCTTTAGCTTTCAAGGGGTTGTCTTCCCTGTAGACAATATTCCTCCAGTTTCTCCATTTTCCTGCATTATTGGTTTGATCCCAAAAATATTTAACCTTAGATAGCCCTATGATGTCTGTCTCTATCTTGAGGTCCTTAAAATCCTCTTTTAACAATATCGGTTCTTGTTGCCATTTGTATTCCCAAAATAGTGCCAGATCTCCCTCTCTGATTTCCCAGAAGCTGTTCTTTTGTACTAAGCCTCTATTCTCCCATGCCTTATTCTAGATATATGAGCCCTTTATACTTCCAGACATCCTTATATGATCGTTAATATGCCAAGTACTAGCATATTTCTCTTTCCATATACTAGCCCATTGAGCCTTTGGTTCTTTAACCCAACGCCACAAAAGTTTAGTGCCTAAAGCCCTGCTTAGAACCTATGGATCATCCAAACCAAGACCTCCATGATTTTTAGGTTTGCAAATCTTTTCCCAGGCTACCAAGGCCCATTTCTTTCTATTCTCCCCCTTACCCCAGAGAAAATCTCTTTAAATGGATCTGAATTGTTGTAAGACTCCTTTTGGTGCAGGGAGAGCTGAAAGCATGAAAACTGGGAAAGATTGAAGAACAACATTTGTGAGCACCAATCTACCAGCCAAGTTTAAAGATTTGATGGTCCAATTTCTAATTTTATCCTGCATCTTGTTAATCACTGGCTCCCATATGCTCTTATGCAGAGGTTTAGCGGTTAGAGGAACACCCAAATATTTTGAAGGAAGGAAATCCCTTTGAAAGCCCAGAATTCTGGAGATATTCCTTTCAATAGCAATATTGGTATTAAAGAAAAAAATCTTGAATTTGGAAAGATTAACCTCCATACCTGAAGCCATGGCAAAGTCACTTAGAATTTGTTTGTATACTAGAGCCTCTTTGACCTTAGGGATTCCTTGCAGCATGGTATCATCCACAAATTGTTGATGATTTAAGGACTGTCCATTCTCAGAAAGTTGGAGACCCTTGATTTTGCTGTCTTACTTTGCCTGCTTGATGGACTGCCCCAGTCCTTCCATCATGAGAATGAAGAGAAAGGGAGAGAGTGGATCACCCTGCCTAAGTCCTCTTGAAAGAATAAAAGTCTCAGAGGGAGAACCATTTACCAAAATAGAAAAACTGGAAGAAGTTACCAGGGTCATGACCCATTTGACACAGTTATGATCAAACCCAAAAGCAATAAGAACCCTCCTAATATAGGTCCAATTCAACTTGTCATAAGATTTGGCTAGGTCCAGTTGCATGATCATTCCAGCCTTCCTGTTGCTAGCCAGTGAATGCACCACCTCCTGTGCTTGAATGATATTATTGAGAATTTGCCTGCCTTCCACATAATTAGATTGTTCCCCAGACACAAGAGTGGGCAAAAGAGGTTTGAGTTTATTGGCTACAACCTTGGATATTATCTTGTAAACCACATTGCACAATGCTATGCGTCTAAACTTATATGGAGTGAGGGCATTATCCTGTTTAGGGATCAGAGAGATGAAAGAGGTGTTGAGTGCTTTCAGAATAGTCCTATTCCTCCTGGAATCTTCTACTACATTCAGAATGTCCTGTTTAACAATATTCCAGCAGGCTTTGAAGAAATCAACATTGAAACCATCAGGGCCTGGCGCTTTACCATTCTGCATTTCCTTGAGGACCTCACTGATCTCCTCTTCAGTCACTGGCCTATTGAGGTTAAAGTTATCCTCTCTGGACACTAGTCTTGGTATATGTCTTGTTAAGTCCTTAATGAATGCTCTCTGTTCGAAATGGTTTCCTTTGCTATCCCACGAAAGTGATGGACTAACACAGCTTCTATGTCCTCGTGGGAACTGAGAAGTTGCCCTCCCTTATCCTTGATCGAAGAGATTCTATTATGGGCTCTGTTTGCCAAGGTGGATCTGTGGAAGAATCTGGTGTTTCGATCTCCTTCTTTTAGCCATTGCACTCTAGATTTTTGTCTCCAAAATATTTCTTCTTGTTTACAAAAGTTCTCCCATTCTTGTTGGAGTTTGGTAGCTTTCTCATTTTTGACTTTTTCAAAGCCAACTGTGATAAGGGTTTGGTTTAGTTCCTGCAATTTGTTTTCAATAGATTTTTTTCCTTCAAAAATATTGCCAAATTCATTCTTGTTCCAATCTTTTAGCCCGCACTTGATATGTTTTAATATTTTGTGAAGAAGGAACATACTTGTACCCTGAATGTGTAAATATTCAGACCGCCATCCTGAAATGTTGTTGATGAAATCTAGATGGGTGAGCCAAATATTTTCAAATTTGATTGTCTATTCCTAGGGGTGCCTATGCCTTTGACTTCCAGTTGGACCGGCCAGTGATCTGATCCTCCAAAGGGGAGAATACTTGCTGCCATTTCCTTATTATTGAGCATAAGGTCCTCTGAGATGATGAATCTGTCTAACTTTGATGCAACTAGAGACTCTCCTCCTCTTTTATTGTTCCAAGTAAAGAGACCATTACTGGAAACAATATCAACTAGCTTCATAGAATCCATAAAAGTTTGAAAGGCTAAGGAGTCTTTATTTAGGGTTTTGGTACCCCCTTTTTTCTCCGATAGTGATTTGATCATGTTGAAATCGCCACCCAAAATCCAGGGTATATCTACATATCTTGCTCTGAGATCCACCAGAGAATCTATAAACCTGAGTTTATCATCCATTCTCTGAGGGCCATAAACATTCGTGACCAGATAGATCTTCCTATCCCCCAGGTTGAATAACCACCGATAAATAGTTTCTAGAGGCCTCAACATCTATTATACCAATCTTTAGGGGGTTCCAAAGAGTAGGAATGCCACCTGCTGAATTTTCTGCCTTGACTTCTAAAAACTCAAAACGATTGAGCCATTTGCTATATATTTCTTTAATTTTCTGAATGGAACATTTAGTTTCCTGGATAAAAATCATATTCGGAGCTTCTTGTTTCATTCTGTTACTAATTAATATTTGTTTCCTTTTACTACCCAGATCCCTGATATTCCAAGAAGTGAACTTCATCATTAAAGATTTGTGAAGGAGTAACTGGTTAGGTCTTTCATCTTACCTGAGTCTATCATTAGCTTTCCACATTCCATCAACAACTCATTCTGCTTTTTTCTGCCTCTCTTCTTTCCTGGGCATCTAGGTGCTAATCCTGGTGTGTTTTTCAAAGTTTTCACCCCTTCGTTACCTTGTCTTGTAGTGTTACTTTTCCTGTCCATCCCTGTAGTTTGGGTTTTCCATAAGTACAACTGCTGTACTCTAGTGAACTCCTCTTGAGGTAACGAGTCTACCCCTCCCATGGTTCCTTGTTTCAAGAACCCTTCCAAATCTAGGTTTTCTCTCTCAAGAATCTCCTGTAGTTCATGGTCCTCCATTTCCATCTCGCTCTGGGTCATTTCCTGGTCCATATCTAGTTCTACATCGCTCATCATGGCCTCTTTCTGTTTATTATTATCCTTTGTTTGCTCCTTGTCTTACTATTTCTCCTTCTCCTCTGGACTTCCCTCCATTCTCTGATCTGCTTTTTTTGTCTCTTCTTCTTCTTCGAGCACTTGGTACCTGTTCAGACTGACCTGAGGCCCTTCTGCTTGATGTTGCTTAAGTCCCCTTCAGAAACAAAATCGTATTTCAAAATGAGGAAACAAATAGTATTAAAGTTGCAGCTAGGGTCATAGTTCTCACATGAGAAATCCTCAAGGCTAAAGAGAAAAAGGACGAGGATACCAATTTCGACCCTTCTGATTGGATCAACTCATTTAACATATCTGCACCAATGCAGATCATAACCCCCAAAGAGCACTCTAAAATCAGAATAATAGGAGAAGACTTTAAGAAATGGGTATCCCTAGTTCTCACATGAGAAATCCTCAAGGCTAAAGAGATAAAGGACGAGGATACCAATTTCGACCCTGTCTGATTGGGTCAACTCATTTAACATATTTGCACCAACGCAGATCATAACCCCCAAAGAGCACTCTAAAATCAGAATAATAGGAGAAGACTTTAAGAAATGGGTATGCCAACATAAAAATTGCATCCTATTTTTTGATGGGTAGCAAAAGGAAATCAAGGGGTGGAAGGAATGGGAGGGGTGATCTTTTATCCCAAGAATCAACTGGAATAAGAATATGCTTGGGGATTAGAATAGACAACCAATAATGTTTCTAAAGCCTACACTCTCTTTCAAGGGATTAAGCAAGCTATGTAAATGAATTCTCAAGAAATCACTATGAGAGGAGATTCCCTCCTTATCATATCAAGGAGAATAAAAATTACTCTCCCCTAGGATGTAAGACTTTCACAAATAATCACAAGAGTTGTCAAGATCTTGAATCATACCCCAAGATCCCACATCTAGCATGTGTTGAGAGTAAATAAATCTAAAGAACAACCCAGTCATGGGACTTTTCTCCAAGGGAAGGCTTGAGTGGGATGATCGATTAGTATATGAGTCCTCGCCTAACCTATCTAATGGATTTCATAAAAAGGTGGCTCTAGGATCCCCTCTCTACGTGTTCCATGGATTTTCAAGGCACATATAGGTGCCTTGATTTAGAGACGATGCCTAGAAGTTTCACTATCAATATCAAAGGGTGTGTAGCAATCATGCTAAGGCAACTTTTGTATTCCGTCATTCCTCATTCACTCAGAAGGGAAAGCCGATGCAATAAATTAGTATTTAATATGGAGTTTTCAACTTGATGGCCTCATAAGGAGGGAGAGTTCGACTATTATGTGAAGTGAAGTGTTAATTTAATAATTATGCATGAGGAAGATAACACAGAAGGGGTATGATATGGTAAAGTGGTGGTGGAGGGTGAAAAATGATCGTTGTTCAAGAGGAGAAGTTATTAATGGACTTGTCATTGGTTTTGCGGGCTTAATTGTCTCTGTTACTCAGCTTTTGTACCTATGATTCAGAGCTAAACCTAGGTCCTCCCTATTTTCCATTCAATTGTGTCTTTGCATCATGATATATTATTACGCCCCTCTATGGCAATCTATTGTTATTCATGCTTTTGGTTTTGCTTTGTTTGTTGGTCTAAGATACTACTATGTTCTTATAACAATGATTACTATCAATGCCTCTAATGGCGCTCAACCTCATGATCTTATTAAGGCTGAGGTTAGTCGATTTTTCAGTTGCCTGCAATTCAACTTTTGGGACAGAAAGTGTGTAGAGGAAATTGCTGATATTTCTTGGAGGACCCTATACATAAGGAAGGCACCCAATTCTCAGGCTGCAACTATTGTCTGGATTTTCATGCATCTCTCCCTTAGTCATCCCTTGGCCAAAAGTTTGAAATCAAATTTTATACAAGTCATATATGTTTCACTCAGTACTCTCCATCAAACATGCTCACTATTCATTCCTCACCTTCAATTTTTTTTACCAAGAAACTGATTTGGAGAACCCCATGTGTGGGAGAGGAAGTTGCAACAACCTTAGGAATTCTTCGAATTGTTTATTCCATGACAATGTCATTAATTACATGAATTGAATCTATGGTGTTGTTTATCAGACAAATCACAATGTCATTATCCGATCACAGTGTCATTATCTGGTGGATATATTCTTGGAAATACTGTGTTGTATTTTATGGATTGTTGATTGCCTCATGGTGTAGTTATTGTCATCAAGTCAATAGACAAGACACGATGAAAAACTAGGTGAAAGTCTTGCCAAAATTTTGTAACATTCAAGATCGAAATAAATAAATATTGTATTTATGTTTTCAAATACAAATCAACTTCCATGGATTCAAATTATGATTTAAAATATTTTCAGTTTTTAGCTTCGCACTGTTTTATGTTATCAAAATTATTTTCATTTAAATAAGATAAATGTATATAATTATATAATTAATAAATAAAAAAAAATATTTCAACTAAACTCTCACCAAGAATTTTGTAACAAATTTTTTACCATTCAAAAATACAAAGTATTTTGTTTTGGGTTTTCAAAATGTGAATGCTCCATGGGTTGAAGTGACGAATTTAGAGTAATTCGGTGTTTGACTTTATATTGTGATGTTATCGAAGATTTTTTCATCTTTTCTCAACACTTTATTATAAAACGAAATTATAATTAAATTTTAATATTTTTATATAAATAAAAATAATATTTAAATATATATCAATTCTAATTAATTCAATATAAAAGATTATAATAAATTTATATATTATATATAAAAATATATTTTAAATATAATATCAATCTAATAAATTAAGTAAATTAATATAAAGATCTCAATTTAAAAGAATACAAATTTTGACCTTTAAAAAAGATAATCTTACATTAATTAATATAACAAATTATTATTAATGAAATTTTCGTAGAAGTAAAATAACATTAAAAGCCCCCAAGGGAGCGAAACACAGATTATATAATTATTATTGCAAAGTGTAGTGTAATTTAGGATGCAACATAGTGTAATTCAACGATCAGAGGTCGACGGTTCGAGGATTTGAGCATTCCATTATTCTTCATTTCAGTACAATGGGGTTGTTCTTTCCCTTGTAGGAAGGATGTCTTGAAATTCAGGTCTAGTTGATGGCCCAATAGCTTCAACAGAAGGACAATCTACGAGCTCTGATCTTAGGAAGATGGATCTAATCGAGTGGGAAATTTTGTTTGGTTATTGCATAAGACGACAAACTATTTAAAGTTGTTGTGGTTGATTAACGACAGTGTGATTTTTTCTGTACCTGAACATACGACATTCGAAGGGCTGAAACTAAATCCCAAAATGTTGTTTCATGGTTTCTCTTTATGCGATTGGAGAGTTTGATGTGAGACTATGCAGTGTGGGAGATAGTGACATGGAGAGGCAAAGGGGGGAAAAGGGAGCCACGAGGATTGCATGGAGGGCTAGTATTATATCCTAAGGATTTTTCAGCATTGGCATTCGATTCAACCAAGACCCATATTCACTGTTAGCCTTCCGTTGCAAAGGGTAAAGAGTTTGATACTGTGAAGTGGCCGAATTCTACTCCAATACGATCGTTTCCACGGTCCCCGATCCATGGATCCAATTAGAAAGGTCTTTATATAGTTGCTTGCATCATAAATGCATTCAAACATGACAATGAGACAAGAAATTTCGAAACCTTTGGAAACAAATGATCTAGGACAAGTGAAAATTGCCTCATCAACCAAAGCTAGGAAGTGGGTTTGGGTCAATGCCAAACAATATCGAAGCATTTTAAAACAAAGACTAGCCCGTATAAAATGGGAGAAAACAAGGAATAAATGGTCTCAAAGGGAAAGTACTCGGGTCCTTCGCAATAAGAAATATTAAAATAAGTCCCCTCTGCAAGCATGTGGCAACAACAAGCCCAAAGGAAAAGTCATTGATGATTCTTCCTTCTATAGTCCCACATCCACACCTCTCACCTAGTCATCTGATCTTTATGTGAAAGAATTGTGCAAAATAAAGGTTAGAGGTTTTAAAATCTAATGAGCAGGAAAGAGATCATAACATTCATATAATAATAGCTGAAAACAAGACTTTATAGAAAATAAATAGAGTTTTGAAAGAGCAAGTGACATTGCTAAAGGAAGCTCTCCTGATAAGGAAGAAAGAATGGAAACGCATAAAGACGGGTATGCAAAATATAAATAAGTTTGTAGTGGAAAGTACAAAGGTGGTGAATGAAAAACCATCCCAGGATAAAGGGAAAGTGGTTGCCCAAATAGACAACCATGAAGATAAAGCAAGAGAAGAAAGGAAAGGAGATCCCACAAAAGTTTCCAAACTTGGGCTCAAGTTATTAGCCATTCTACTAATAGGTAAGGAGAAACAAACATTTGGGTTGGCAACATGCAAGATAGATAAAGCAAGGAAAGGCAAGATAGAGTAGCAAACATAATTATTAAAAGGGTTGAATACTATGGGAAAAATGAATGTACTCTTGACCTTGAAAGGGAATTCTTGAAAGACAAGCCGCTATCGCAAGGAAAAATATTCCAAGCATGGAGGGCGGATAAGTCTAACGATGAGAGAGCCAAGCCCATAAAGTCATGATGCCTAGCTTGCGTGATAAATATATCATTCTTAGCAAGAAGCATGTCTTGAGGTATTCTTGCAATCTTCTAGAAGAAGATTTAACTATAAGACAACAAGAGGAAAGGAGGGAGGAATTGTCAAAGGTTAGGGAAACAAGAGATGAAGGCAAGAGAACATGTATTTATAAAGGTGAAGTTGCGATAACACGATTCAAACCTCCTTCCAAAATAGAGCAGCAAGATGGTAATAAAGAAGAGGCAACAAACTCTTCAACAGGAAATCAAGAAGCAAGGTCAATATGGGAAAGCAGGGACAAAGACTCAAATGTGAGTCTTGCATGTCAAAATAAATAACAATCAGGTCATACCTAGGTTTCCTTAAGATTAGTTTGTTGGAACTGCATAGGTTACCCATGGAGACGAGGACCTGGGTTGGGCCTATTGCATAAGACATAGACATAATTTGCCTCATAGAAACACATGCGCATGAAGGGTGTAAGACACCTTTGTTTGAAGGATACTGGAAGATTGCAGTGTGGAACAAGGTAGCAGGGAATGGAAAAAGACATGGGGTATCATGGTATTAGTGAAGGAAAAAGAAGGTTGTTTCATTCAGTTAGAAAAGAAGACTAAAATAAACAATTCATTTGGTTTAAAATATAAGAAAATGGAAATCACAACAGAATTGCATCATGCTATTTTATGCTGCAAGTTTAAAAAATCTACAAAAGTAGAGGGCTTGACCACAAAGATCCCTTTGTAGCCTTAAAAGCAGATATTGCAACATATTCTTAGATAGATGGAGTCCTTATAATGGGTGATTTCAATGCTAGGACTGCAAGTGAGCAAGCTAGAATTCTTTGTTATAAAGAAGACTCTGACCCTATTTGGCTTACAAAAGAGAGTAATAATCAGTGGGTAATAATTTCATAGGACAAGGGTTGTAATCTCCTTGGCGAACAATTTCTTACTCTATGTGGGGTTCTCGCTTTAACCATTTGTAATGGTTTTAATAGATGGACAAAGTCCGGTAATTTCACTTGAAATACTTAAAATGGAGCAAGTGTAGTAGATTATGTAATTTTCTTGCATGGTTTATGTGAGAAAATGGATGAAGTTTTGATTGGGGACCAGCTTTGGGACTTAAAATCAGATCACAAGCCAATTTATTTAAGTTTCTCTTGGACTGGAAATAAGCAATTAGAGTAAAACATTTAGTATGTTCAACAAAATCTCCTAAAGGGAAGAATTCTTTTGAATCCAAAAATTGTAATACCTTCAAAATTATGCTAGAGAGGCTCTTCGAGAAAGAGAAAATCCCAATTCACGACCTTCATAGTCATGAATTAGCACATTTAATCCAAAGTGCACTTGCAGAGTGCAAAAGAGCAAAAATTAAGAAGTCTGAAACAAATTGCTTTCTAGTTAATGCTTGGTTTGATGATGAATGCAAAAAGGTAAGGAGAATGTGGAAAGAGTCAAACAAGGATAACATAAAGCTCAAAACTTACAAGCAAATATCAAGAAAGAAAAAAGGTTGATTTAATGGTTTCAAGGAGGGAAGAACTAATCTTCCTTGGGAAAAATAACCCCAAATTATTTTGGAAGGAACTCCAACCAAGAAAGATGCAAACTGAAAATAGTATTACAACTTCTAAATGGTTTTACTATGCAAGACAACTCTATGAGCAAGATCCCAAGGTTGACCCTCCTCCCTTGGTTAACACATATATTGAACTCTTCACGGTTCAAGAGGTAGAGATGGGTATCAAGAAGTTGGGTGTTGGAAAAGCAAAATACGTAGCCGAACTCCAAGCAAAGTATCTAAAGTGGGGCTTAAAGATTCTTGCACCTCATAAAATTTTCAACAACATCATACAATAGGGGTTCCCCATAGATTGGAGAAATAGTATGGTAATACCTCTTTTCAAGAGTGGTTATGTCAATAATCCCCCCAACTATAGGACCGTAATGATAAGCCCCTTGTTTGCAAAGTTATTTGGAAGCATGCTATAAAATAAAATCAGAAAGTGGGAAGAAGAAAGAGATAAGTGTGCTAAAGGGAAAGCATGTTTTAGATATAAACATTCCACAATTGATCATTGTATAACTTTAAGGCACATCATTGAAAAAGATTGGGAGAAAAGGAAGAATCCTTTCATTGCTTTATTGATTTCAAAAAAGTGTTTGACACGGTTCCTAGGGATAAGCTTTGGCATAGAATGGAGGAACTTGGGGTTCCTATACATTTGAGAGCAGTTGTGCATAAGCTGTATGAAGGGGTGAAAACCAAAATTATAACTTCAATAAACATTTCTGAGAGTTTTAGAATCAATATCGAGATCAAGCAAGGTTTCCCATTGTCTCCTAACCTTTTTGGTTTATATATTAACAAGCTTGAGGAGTGGTTAAATTCACAAGAGGGTGATGGTATCCATTTGAGAAAGTTTGTTATAAGGCTTCTTTTGTATGCAAATGACCTTACTTTCATTTCTAAATATGCTCTTGGTTAGCAAGAGCACTTACAATCCCTTGAGCATTTTTGTAGAAGGGTGGGGATGCAAGTCAATATTAGCAAAACGAAAGTAGTAGTTTTCTCTAAAAAAGGAAATGTAACCAACATAAGTTCTACTTTGAAGGCAACATTACGGAAGAAGCAGATTACAAATACCTTAGAATTGACTTCAACAAAAATCTAAGTTAGGATGGTTGTAGAAAGAAAAGAACTTTGGGGGGTTGGAAAGCATTTTATGCTTTTCAAAATAGGTGTAGAGAGGCAAAGTTATGGAATTGGAAAACCACTCAAACTCTTTTTGGGCTTCTAGTGATTCTGGTGATTCTCTATGGTTGTGATATGTGGGACAGTAGTACATTCGACATGTAGTGGAAACAAATTGAGAAAATTCAAAAGCGTTTGATTACAAACAAATTCAAAATAAAAAATGCATTTCCTTTTATTATCTTGTTAAGTTAAATGAGGGCTACCCCTATTGAAGCAATTTCTATGGTGCAAACCACAAGGTACTTAAAAAAAATTGAACAAATGGAGGAGGTAAGATGGTCAAAGGTTGTCTTTAATGACATATAGTGCAAAAGAAAGAAGACTTGGATGCAAAAAAAAACAAATGATTTAGTAAATGGGGTATTTTCTTGAATAACAGTCCCATAAACAATAAAGAGATAAAAGCGTTTGTTATGGATAAGTTCCACAAGCGTACTTGGGATAAGGAGATAGGGAGAGAAAAAATACTGTATTGAAGTGTTTAATGCCACTCATAATCATCAACAAAAAGTGTACATAGAGGCCAATATTTCTTGGAGAGTCAAAATTCTTATTGCTCAATTAAGGATAAATTCTCATCAACTTCGTTGTGAAACAGGGTGCTGGAAAAGGCCAAAAGAAGTGTGGGAGGAAAGAGTATGTATTTTTTGTTCTTCTAGGAAAGTGGAAACAAAAAAGCGTTTCATTTTAGAATGCGAGGCTTTCAAAGACAATAGAGAAATTTATGTAGATATTCTAGCAGCTAGCTCTTTGGATAATCTATTCAGAGAGAGGTTTGTCGAAACGCTGGGAGCGTTCATTGTGAGGCTTAATAGGAAAAATGCCGAATATATCAACCAGATGAAGAAGCAATCTATCCCATAGGTTATCTTTAGCCTCATGGACGTTAAAATGATTTCTTTCTTTCTTTCCTCCTATATATAAAACACTAACATTCTCAATCAAAATAATACAAGTTTTGAGTCACTCGCCAGATAACATTAAAAATTAATTGATATAATAAATGGTTATTAGTGAAATTTTAACAAAAATAAAAGAATAAATATTTTAATTAATTGCTAGTATATATCAAAGATAAAATGATATAAAATTTACTAATTAATTAAAAAATAAATTTAATGGAAAAAATAAATATATTATTTTCATATATTTATTTAATAAATTAAACATATTATATATAATTTTTTTAATTAAAAAATATTATAATAAATTTAAAAATATTAATTTCATATAGGTATTTCTATTTCATAAAATTATAATAAGATTAATATAAAATTAATTTTAGGATTAAATTTACACAACATTTTTAGTAATCACAAATTAAATAAGTGTTTTAGTGAGAACATTACATATGTAGATAGATATTTCTTCCATATAATATTGAATCTCACTTTAACTCTACTTACCAAGAATATATATGTTCTGATTTTGAAAAGTTTTCATTTGTATGTAATGTATAGCTAATATTAAAATAGTATGTAATTTTCATGGTAATTTAAAATTATTTTTTGTAACATCTTTTATTATGAACACATAGAAAATGATAAAAGTGATAATTATGGTTCTTTATTTACTTGTAATTATGTTGATGGGAAATTTTCCCTATAAAAGTCTTTTGATTAATGGAATATATATCATTTTATTTTTTTGCAATATTGGTAGGACTCTCCGATTTTCGAGTTTTACATGTCCATTATTCACCCTGCTACCGGGGGAGGGTAGCACAAGATTCGAACCCAAGATCTCCGGTTCGGTGAGACTTCATTCCACGACCATCACCACTTGATCTACCCCAGGCGAACTGAATATATATCGTTTTAAAAACATTAAAAAAAATACAAAAAAAAGAAACTTAAATTTTAAAACCAAAGTATAACTTCTTCAATTTGAAAAACCTACATTAAAAAATACAAAAAAAACTTAAATTTAAAAACCAAAGTACAACTTCTTTAATCTAAAAAAACTATTAGTGTCTCTTTGCACTTTTTGGAGAAATTACTAATAATTAATTTTCAAGTAAAATTTATCTTATTCATTTTGAATAAAACATATTTAAAAATATATAATAGTCAAAATGTGGTGGAGTATATCTAAAAAAATATATATTAGACAAAACGTGGTGGGGTTGTTGATGTTAATATACAAAACACATTAACTTCTTTCGAATTCATAGTTATACATATTAATTCATACCACCTCTATTAGCCCCCATCTCCAGTCTTATATATATTAATTTCTCCCACCTCTATTAGAATGAATGAATGCTATTTTAACGTCCATGAGACTACAAATAGTCTAGGGGACTACCAACCTCCCTGTTTTTTTCCTTTTGCAATTCAATCATTTTCTTACTCAAACTGATGATGAGCTGACCCAAATTTCTAATAGTCCCCTCACTGAAAAGGCAATGCCAAGGATGATGCTAGCATACTTCCATAATTGTCTCTGATGTCTCTGAAAGCATCACATTCCAAAATGAAATGATTCTCCAATTCCACTACCCGAGAGGTGCAAAAAGTACACACATGTTCTTCCCAAGCTTCTTTAGGTCTCTTCCACCGTCCCATTTCACACTGAAGTTGATATGAGTTAGTTCTTAATTGAGCAATAAAAATCTTTGCTCTCGACGGAATGTTGGCTCCAATGTACTCTTTTTGCTGGAGATCACAAGTGGGGTTGAATTCCTGAACCTAGTACTTCTTCTTTCTACCAAACTCTTTTCCCCATATATGCTTACGAAACTTTCCATAACAATTTTTTTAACTCTTGCTTTGTGGGACATGCATTGAGGTAAATATTCCATTTTTGCATCCATTTGTTGTTTGGGCTCATCCATGATTTCTTTCTTTCACTCATGCCTTCATTGAAGATAACTTTCGACCATCTACCTAGCCCCATTTTCTCAATTCTTTTTAAATACCTTATAAGACGCACCATAGCAATCACTTCAATGGGCGCTGCCCCTATTTCACTCAACATTATCTCATAAGGAACCAACCTTTTTATTTTGAACTTGCTCATGATCAAGAATTTTTGGATTTCCTCAATTTGTTTCCATTTTGAAACAGGGATGTTGCTAGCCCACAGTTCACACCCGTATAATATCACTAGACAAACTAGGAGTCCAAAAAGCACTTTAATCATTTTCCAATCCCATAACTTTGCCTCTCTACATCTATTTTGAAGTGCATATAACGTTTTCTAGCCTCCTAAAATTATCTTCTTTCTGCAGCCCTCCCAATTAAGCTTCTTATTGAAATCGATCCCGAGATAATTGTATTCATTTACTTCTTCAATAATGTTGCCTTCAAAGAAGAACATATGTTTGTTTTGCTTCCTTTTATTAGAGAAAATCGTTATTTTGGTCTTACTGGTATTGAATTGCATCCCCACTACTTTACAAAAATTCTCAAGGGAATATAGATGCATATGAAATCCATGGGATGATTTAGCAATCATTATAAGATCATCGACATATAAAATAAGTTTTATCACAAACTCCCCCAACTGAACACCATCCCCACCTTGCAAACTTAGCCACTCTTCTAGTTTCTCAATATATAAACCAAAAAGGGTAGGGGATAAAGGGAAGCCTTGCTTGACTCCGATGTCACTTCTTCTGAAATGTTTGCTGAAGTTCTAATTTTGACTTTCACCTCTTCATAAAGCCTATGGACAACAACTCTATATTGCAAAGGAATTTGAATTTCTTCCATTCTACGCCACAAATTATCTCTTAGGACCGTGTCAAATGCCTTTTTGAAGTCAACAAAGCAAAAAAATTACTTCTTCTTCCCTCACCACCCCCCCCCCACAAACCGTTTCAATAATATGTCTCAACGTGATACCATGATCTACTGTAGAATGCTTCAGCCTAAAACTCGCTTGCCCTTTTGCCCTCTTTTCTTTTACTTCTGCCCATTTACTGATTCTATTTTCTACCATGCCACTGGAAAGCTTTGCAAACAAAGGATTGATTATCATGGTTCTATAATTGGAAGGATTATTAATGTCTCCTCTTTTAAAAAGGGTTATTACTAGATTAGTTGTCCAATTTCTTGGGAATCCTTTCCGAATGACGTTGTTGAATATTTCCATGATGTGTAGTGCCATAATTTTCATTTCTCACTTTAGATATTCTGCTTGAAGTTCAACCAAGTCCTTTGCCTTCCCTGTTTTCAACTTTTTAATTCCTGCCTCCACCTCCTGTAATGTGAAAATCTTTGTAGTTGTATTGATCCTGGGAGGAGGCTCAACCTCTAATTCTTTTTCATAGAGTTGTCTTACATAGTAAAACCACTGATTGGCTGTGATATTATTTTCAATTTGCTTCTTCCTTGGTTTAAGTTCCTGCCAAAAAATATTTGGGTTATTCTTGCCTAGATATATTATTAACTCTTCTTGCCTTGTTTGCATGGACTCATCTTTTTTCCTTTTTAAAATATTCTTATATAACTTTACATTCATCTTCTCCTAACCTGTCTTTTTCAAGGTTCTCCTTGCCATTTTTCATTCTTCATCAAACCAAGCATTCATAGGACAACAATTTCATTCTGATTTTTTATTTTTTTCTCTTTTTCACTTCTCAAATGCACCCTGAATTATATTTGTTAACTCATCACTGTTGAGGCTTTGGAGACGAGTTTTCTCCTTCTGAATTGATCTCTTCAACATTGTTTTGAATATAATGCAATTTTCTTGTGTTAAAATAATTTTGCCTCTTGATGTTGATTGTCGAGAACATTGGGTTTTCCTCCTATGTTGTCTTTCTTCTAACCAAGATAACTTTATATAAATTGGGTTATGATATCATTTTAAGTCCCAAATATGCTCTCCAATCTTAACTTAAATTATCCTTTCTATTAAGATTTGTGAACAAATAACATATTCAACGACACTTGCCCCATTGTATGTGTTGCAAGTGAAGTTCCCAAACTTTTTCCATCTATCTAGACCATTGCAGATAATTAAGTTGAAAGCACCACACAACGTAAGAAATTCCACTCCAAACTCATTACTAACTTTGTTGTCGGTTGAACATCTCAACCATTAATGAATCTCCTCTTTAATGAGCCAGATAGGATTGTGATACTCTTTGAAACAAAGAATGCTAGCTTCTTGATTTGTTGTTCTAGCATTGAAATCTCCCACTAAAAGAACTCCTCCCTGCTGAGAATATGCGGCAATATCTTGCTTTAAAGCTGCATACAGATCTTTACTGTCCAACCCCTTATTTTTGTAAGTTTTTGATACTTGAGGCACAAAATAACATGCTGCAATTCTTATGTGGTCCTCATTCTCTGTTATTTTGAACCATAAATATTGTTTATTTGTATCTTCCTTCACTAACTGAATGTGACGACCTTCTTTTTCTTTCACTAAAACCAGTAATCCTCCGTACCATTTGCCATTTTTTGTTGCCTCGTTCCACACTAGTAACTTCAGATAACCATCAAACATAGGAGTTTTGCAACCATCATGTTCATGAGTTTATGTGAGACAAATTATGTCTCTACCTTCTGCAATAGGTGCTATCTCAGGTCCCCTCCTCCAAGGGTAACCTCTACAGTTCCAACAAACTAGACTTAGGTAGACCTGGGTAGGATTTGATTGCTACGCGGTTTGGCACACGAGACTCAAATTTGAGTCTTCACCCCTTTTCATCCATGTTTATCCTATTGATTTCCTACCTATTATAGAATTACCTGTTTTTTGTTTATTGCCAGCTTGCTGCCTTATTTTTCCACGAGACCCAAAAACTGCAATAACCGCTTTACCATTGTACAACCATGCTATTTTCCCTTCGTTTCTTGCTGCTCTAACTTGCTCCACTTCTTCTCTTCTCTCTTCTTGTTGTTTTCTAGTTAAATATTCATCTAGGAAGAAGTGTGAGCCTTTCAAGAGTTTCTTTTTGCTTAAGGGATGGTGTTTGTCTTGCACACTTGCCATGTTGACTTTTATGGATCGATGCCTCTCTTCACATATCTTTTCCACCCTCCTTTCTTGGAAAATTTTCCCTGTCCACTATAATTTCTCTTTCAAAAAGTCCATTGTGAAACTAAAAGTGCTTTCTTTCTTTCCATAGTCTCTTATTCCCTTGATAATAAAGTATTCTTCCCTGTCTTTTCTTTCTTTGTGTTCTCTTTCTTGTGCTCTACAAGAACTTACATCTTCTTTTTCTTCTATCTCGTAACCATTAGTGTCCTCAGCTCTGGTTTTGATTTCTTTTGGAATGTGTGTCCTCTTGTTCTCATTTTCCTTCTTTTCAGAAAGGATTTCTTGCTAAACTATTTGTGTATCTACCCGAGTTGTTTTAGAGATTATCACATCCTTGTTTGTTGCCATTGATTCATTCTTGGTTTTCCATGTTGCCTTCATGTTTTCCCATTCTCGTTTTCCTGCCTCTAAAGCATCTTGTAACATTGTTACCCGCTCTTTTAATATTCTATTACCTTCCATTAAACATTGATTTGCAAGTGTGATATCTGAAATTTTGCGGTCCCTTTCCTATTCTTTGGCTTCCAAAATTTCTAGCCTTGGCCTTCATCAGTTCTTGGACATAGAGATCTGATGACCAAGTAAGAGGTGTAGATGTGGGACTATAAATGGTTGATTCTTCTTTATGTTTGCTGCTCTTGTTTGTTTTCTTTCTTTGGGACTATTTTCTTCTTCTTTGTTCCCATTTAAAGTGGGCATGTCTATGGTTTAAAATGCCTTGATATTGTTTTGTATTTACCCAAATCCACTATCATGTTTTGTTAGCTAAAGCAATCTTAACTTGGCCCAAATGATTTGTTTACACAAAATCTGAGATTTCCTTTCCATTTTTAACATTTACTATTTCCATTTTGGGATTTTAAAATCCACTATTTAAAGCAAAACATCGCAGTGTAATGCATAAGTTCGGGAGTCTAACGCATCCTAGACCCGTCGACGACCGACTAAAAATAGTAAATTCTGAAATCATGTGCAAAGCTGGGTGCAGACATGAGTGAATGAAAATGCATGCAATTAGTGAGTGTAGGATTCAGTAAACGGGAAAACAAGTAAGTGTGTGAAGCGAATCTCTGTAACGAAGGCTGTCAGTGCAGAAACAATGTCATGCATGCGACAAGGAGATGCAATGGAAAAATTGAAATAGTGCTTCTATAAGCTAACATGCATTAAAACAACAACAAGAGTTCAATGAAACCATGCAAACAACACTCACACAAACCGAAATACAAAAACTACAGAAACGTAGCAAAAGACATGAAAAGCAGACTTACCCAGGAAAAGCTGAGCTGAGTGTGCTGAAGGTTCCTAGGTACAATGGGGAATGCCAGAGCTCCAAGATCAAAGTGAAGAATGAGCTTTGAAGTGTCGAATAAATATTTTTGACAAGATCAAGGCTTATTATGCGCACGCCACAAATCTAGGAAAAGGTGACACTTGGAGGGAGGTTTCTAAAACGAATTGCAAGAGGTTTCTAAAACAACTCTTGTATGTAACCTCTAGCATCTAAAAATGGCTCCCTAAAATCTAACGATGTTTTTTCCTTTTTTCTTTTTTCTTTTTCAGGAAAAATCAGCCCATGCATGCAAAGCAATATTGATCAGTCCTGGAGGGAACCAGTCAACTTGGGAGAACATGCAACGAACTGCAAGCTTTGGAGTGAATTCTGCACAGTTTCTAGGTTGAGTGGCTCTAGATTCCCCTCAATCTCTGTGCAATTTCTAGACTAAATCCAAGGCTTCCATCTAGAACTGCACAAATTCTGAGAGAAATCCCAATGATGGGCTGCTCTGTGCAATTTTCAAGGGGAAGGTAGTCTACTTGTTCTACACATTTCTGGAGAACAAGAAGCTGCCTTGATGCTCTGTGCAATTATGGAGAGTAGGGTTAGTTTCCCTCTAGTTGTGTGCAAATCTACAAGTGAGCAGACGAGCCACTTTATGACCAAGTCACCGGATGTCAGCTTGCGGGTGAAAGGTAAACAATCTAGAAAACACAAGCTAATAAGCCACAAAAACTCAACAGAAAGCATATGTACTAGGGTAGTGCAAGACATGTTGCTAAGGATGGTTGGTAGGGAGGCTCCAAAACAAAGCTAAGGAAATTTTTTGGAGGATGGTTGTAGCCACTACAACATTGGGGACACACTGGTAGAACTCCAACTCTCTAAATGGACCTTGTTTCGTGAAAAGCAAGTTTAACTCCTCCAGAAGTTTTGTTTGATTGTTTGATCATCGTGGTTTCCACACTAGCTTGAGTGAAAGATGTAGCACCTGCCATGCTCTTGACCGGTCAACACACATTCCAAGCCAAGTCAACTTAGTTGTTTCGATTAGGGATGAGGGGTCTATTGGTGCACAAGTAGTATGAATGTTATAGTTTAAGTTTCATCTTTGGTGTTGCTCCATTACCAGCAAGCCTGGACAATACCCTGGTGGAGTCATACATGAGCACAAGCATCACTCTGCTGCCAGGGAGCTTGGTCAGTACCCCAGTGGAGTTACTTACATCACCTCTCTATGCAGGAAGCCTTTCTCTTCTTTCACCTTATTCATTTTTTTCAAAATTTTCATTTCTTCATTTTTTCATAGAACTGTGCATATGCACTTATTTATTTCAGAGGAAGAAGAGGGATCCCAACATATTGAGAGCAGAAAAGGTTGTTCCTTCAGAGAATTATGTTATGTATACCTCTGACATACTTGTTGAGGTTTTCCCCCTCACCTTACTCTACTTTATTGATCTAGAAAGGGTTAACCAAAAACAATAGACTAGAGTAGGTGGTACTAGTTAAAGTGCAAGTGTTGTGTTTTCACCAAGATTCACTTCGAACAGAACGTAGTTTCCATTGGTGTATCATTTACTGAAGACAACAATTTTTGCATAAAGAGAGAGGACAATAGATAGCCAAGTGTTGGTAGTCGTACAAGTCCTCTTGTACCTTACCCTGCTTGTCTTAAGAGTCGTACACGGTTTCATGAAAAACTGAACTACAAACGTAAACAAGAAAACAAAACAATAAAGAAAAGAGCATAAGCAAATGCGAAAGCAAAGAATGTAAGCAAATAATGTAAGCAAGCAAACAAACAAACAAAGCAAGAAAGAAAACATGCATGTAAGCAAACACTACTCCTACTCCTATGCTAACGGTGCATGGGTCTTCTCACGTGAAGTGATATTTCCAATGCAGCCACCGACAAATTGGTTGACCCATGTTGGTGAAGGCATGGTTCACAAAAAGGATATTCAAGTGAATCAGCAAACATGAAAGATATAACAATGAAGACCAACACACTCCGAGTTTAAATGCGTCCACAAAAAAGAAAAGAGTGAAAGCATAAGACAAACACTCTGTGGACTTACCATGGTTCTTTGACACACTATGTGCAGATGATAAGAATATGCACTCTCTTGACTATGAAAGACAAGAAATCATGAGAAAAAGACACAACTTACGTCTTGCAAGTGTTCTTGTTGTGTATGATTCTTCCAATGCATGATTGATGGGATCATGTGATTTAGGTGGAGGAAGCGATATATGTGTGTTGGATTGATCTTTAGTGCACACAAATGAGTGATGAGGAGCCTTGGGTGTTTCAACAATTTCCTGATCGGAAGTGAAACTAACATCAGGACAAGGGCCTGACATAACCATTAGCTCGGGCTAAAGTGCTTCGACAACCTATGGGGTTTCGACTTCATCGACAGATAGATCATTATAAACATGTGGCTTTGAAAGATCAACAACAATTGAATCAACATCGTGATGGAGTACATGGGTAAAGAGATCACGACAACTACAATAAGAAAAATCAATTAGTTCATCGACATCCTCGTGATCTGATAAATCATACGGAGGGGTAGATGAGAAGCAAGAATTTTGACCCTCTGTGTTTCCAGAAAAAGTAGATGAAATGTCAAGTGGATTTTCACTGAAAGATTTTTCCTCTTTGCTATCAAATTATGGACTTACATCAGGTGTGTTCTACGAATGATCGGAAGTAGATGAATCCATGGATGGATTTACACAAGGAAAATCAGAGATAGCAGAATCACCAAAGATGTAAGGAAAAAGTGAATGATGACATCCTTCTGAAAGCAAACCCTTGCCTCTGTTGCATCCGGGTACATTGATTTGGTAGCTCTGTCGAACTCATTGGATAGCATGTGCATCATGGTATTGAGTGCAGTCGGACCAGCGACATACTGATACATAATGTTTGCACTTATCTGCAAGTCTGCGCTGGTGGCTATGCGCATCAACTAATCGAAGTACATGACTAGCTCCGGTCGGAATTGGTTCTTTTATTTCGCCTCAGTGAGTGTGCCAATGGATGGGATCACATATGTGTGCACAATTACATCCATGCTCTTGAACACTCGTGCATGTGAAGCCTGTAAGTTGGTGATGAGCTGTGGGAGTTCCTCATAGTTCCAGATCTGACTTCGGATGCGTGCCTTCAACTCCACTACCTTTGGATTCATCATCTTTGACAAGTGCAATGTGGCTCCCTTATATCTCATTGTCCATATCTGTATGTGATCGACAACAGTGTGTATGCTTGACAAGATGTGTGCTCTCCTAGAACCTCATTGTTGCCAACCGTTAAGATGGACAACTGACTTATGCATGGCGATGAACCTGAAATACAACTTCCGCATGACTGCCTTGAGAGATGATACTTCATCAAGTATCGCTTTCTTCATCTCTGCTCTGGGAGATACTATAGCTTTCTCTTCTCCCTGTTTGGCCGCTTGTAGCTATTTGGCCATGCACTCATTCTCAACTATCAAGAATCTAACACTTGAGCTAGTGGCTTCGGCATATGCCTTGGTAGCATTGGCCAATGTAGCTAGATGTCTACGCATATCAAACACGATCACTCATTCTTCAAAATGTGCAGGAGATATATGAACATCCATAGTGGGTACTCTTCATGACTACACAACTTTGTGTTGTGACTCATCGAAAGATATGTTGTGCACATCCGCTTTTGGATTGTCCTCAAGGATTTCAGTGTCTCCTTGATCGCTTGGGACTTGCTCTGCTCCCAGATCTGGTGAAGCTGGTGGAGTGACATCTTGGTTATTATGCATGAGGTCAATGTCCTGATCTAACTCTGGCTGAACTACATCCGTGTCCATCTGTTCCAACATATGTTCAATCTCTTGAGAAAAGTCTTTCTCTTGCAACTTCTCACCCTGTCTTCTATGTGCCATCTACTTGGATGAATCAATAACTTATATTCACGTAGTTTCATCAATGTGTGCATGGTGCGCCTCCTGTTATTCCCATTCTTTCTATGCTTCCTTCCCTCTTCTATGCAACTCTTGTTCTTCCCTGAGTTGTTGCTTCAACTCCTGCAACTCCTTTTCTGCCTCCTCCAGCTTCTGCTTCTCCCTCTATCTTTGCACAATCCTTTTGTTGCGTTGTCACCTCTTTGCCTCAATCTCCAAAGCTACTCTTAACACAAGTGGATCTACTTTGAACTTGTAGCTTTGCTCCACCTTTGCGCTATTAGAAATCTTCCTCTTTCCTTTGTTAAGCGTAGGTCTGCTGCCCTCTGCAACTACTGATGTTGCTGCTCTCTGAGATGTTGTTGCCTTCTGCACTAATAACTACTCTACAACCATTCTGATTTGTTCATTGAGCCTTGAGAAGTTATAGCAATATCTCCATGGGTATTCCTCGGGCCAATGACACTCCTCGTGGATCCAAGGATGATACACTCTCATAGAATGGTCTTCTACTAAGCGATGCAGGTCATATGGATTGAAACTTCTAGTTTTGAAGATGAATCTATTGAATTCCTCTATCTCGGCCTCAGCATGCTTGAGATTCTGGATCTCATACAACCTGATTCGTAAAGGAAGAGCGGGCCAAGGTGCCTTCTTCTTCTTATGTAGTCTTTATAACAACCCTGTTGAGATGTGGTATGCAACCTCTTGCATGACCAGCTTATCAATGGAAAACTTTGGTAAAACATCTGAAGCCTTCTCCACACTATACATCCGGATGAAGGTGTCAAGGGGTTAGGCATACCAATCTGCTATGTCAACGAATTCTTCCATCACTTCCTGCCACATGGAAGACAGATCCTGCTCAAATATCATCCTGTACATCGGGGTGAAGAAGTGGTCTGATAGTTGTATTATAACTCCACAGAAGCTCCAGTCAGAGAACAACCTGCAATAAGTATGCACATAGGTTTATGAAGGTGTCCATGCCCAACCTAAGCCTGGGAACTGCAGACAGGCATAGATTGCATCAAGTATGTAAGGGGACATGAAAAGCTTTGTTTGCTAATCCTTGGGCAGATGTCGGGCTTCTGTTACTTGTCCCTCCAGCTGGAGAGCCAACATGTCAGACCAATTGGAAGGTCTTCCTTCGTTCGCGAGCTGATCCAGCACAATCACCCAACTCCGCGGGAAGGTTTCTGTACTCTCCTCGTCGTATAAGTGCATGCGAAGATGAAAGAGAGTTGATAAGCCTTCTACAATATCCTTGTCTTGTACACTTGGTTGGGTGTTATCCTGAACTTAGATGGCTCTTTCACCCAACTCTTCAAGACGTTTCTTGAGTTTGCACTGCTGCTGGGCTTGGTGAAGGGCTCATCCATTGTGACCACCGGCTGCGGAAAGTTATACATCTCCTGAAAGTCCTTTTCCTTTAAGGTAGCAAGTTGTGTTCCACTGACACTGCTCAACACCATTGTCTCTGGATCAGTATGCGAGACAATCCAGTGGATCATGTCCGCGCATGGAAACACGGGATACCTGCATGCAATCTGGTACAAGCCAGACTTGTCTATGTTGACATAGACTATGCAATCCTCCATATTCTCCTTGAAGGTGCCTGAAAAGATGTCGTTGATGTCCTGCCATTTCATCCTAATATCCTTCTCTATGAACAACTTAGTGTCTTCATAGATGGGCAAGCTCATAAACACTTGCTCAACCACATCTCCAGTTGCACTCTCAATGGTGTCCTTTGAACCTGCTCTCTTAGAAGCCATTATACCTATACTGCTGAGAGACTATTGAACACCTGTGATACTTAGAGACAAAACAACACTCACGGAAAGCACACTGTCAGTTGGAAACCAAAAGAAACTTGAGGATTGACATGCAACACACCTGGGTGATTGACTAGAAGATTTGCACAATTTTCACTAGGAGGTTGGGAGACTGACTGCTAGAACTTCACAGAACACAGTCTAGACTGTCATTGAGCTAAATGACTACTAAAACTGTGCAGAGCACAATCCATCTTGGACTGCTAAGGACTAAAACTGCACAATACATAGTTTCAGTCAGCATGACTGCAAACCGAGGGCCAGCTGAGGCACTGCCTCTCAGGATTGCGTAGAGCAAGATTGGGATGCAAGTGTGAGGAAAGCTCTACTCAATTTCTAGGAGAAAGATAGAGCCTTCCATTCCATAAATGCGCAATGCAAGCTTGGCAAGGTAAGGTCTGGGCCATGGCAACCCAGACCCTCTGATGGGCTACTGAAAACAGTAAAGATTGAATGCGTGTGTGAATATGGGTGCAAACATGAGTGAATGAACATGCATGCAATGAGTGAGTGCAAGATTCATAAACAAGAAAACAAGTAAGTGTGTGAAACGAGTCTCCACAACAGTGACCGTCATTGCAGAAACAATTTCATGCATGCGACAACAATGAGATGCAATGGAAAACTTGAAACAATGCTTCTACAAGATAGCATGCATTAAGATGATAACAAGCATTCAATGAAACCAAGAAAAAAACACTCACACAAACCAAAGTACAAAAAGCGATAGAAACGCAGCAAAAGACATGAAAATCAGACTTACCTGGAGAAAGTTGAGGTGAGCGTGTTGAAGGTTCCTAGATGCGATGGGGAATGCCTGAGATCCAAGATCAAAGTGAAGAATGAGCTCTGAAGCGTGGAATAAATAGTTTTGACAAGATCGAGGCTTATGACGCGCATGCCAAAAATCTAGGAAAAAGCAACACTTGGCGGGAGGTTTCTAAAACAACTTTTGCATGTAACCTCCAGCTGCTAAAATTGGCTCCCTAAAATCTAGGGATGCTAATTGATTTTTTAGGAAAAAGCAGTGCATGCATGCAAAGCAATATTGCTTAGTCCTAGAGGGAACCAATCAACTTGGGAGCACATGCAATGGACTGCAAGCCCTGGAGTGAGTTCTGCATAGTTTTGGGCTGAGTGGCTCTGGCTTCCCCTCAGGCTTTGCGTAATTTCTGAGAGCAATCCCAATGATGGAATACTCTGCACAATTTTCAAGGGAAGGCAGTTTGCTTGCTCTGCGCATTTATGGAGAGCACCAGGCTGCCTTGATTCTCTGTGCAACTCTAGAGAGCAGGGTTGGTTGTCCTCCAGTTCTGTGCAATTTTGCAAGTGAGTACACGAGCCACTTGATGACCAAGTCATGGGATTTCAGATTGCGGGTGAAAGGCAAACAAGCTAGCCAACACAAGTTGATAAGCCACAAAAACTCAATTGAAAGCATATGTACCTGGGTAGTGGAAAACATGCTACTAAGGATGGTTGGTAGGGAGGCTCCAAAACGAAGCTAAGGCAAAATTTTGGATGATGGTTGTAGCCACTACAATAGATAGTTGAATCTTGATGATGTTTGTTGCATGGAGAGAGATTATATTTTTTCTTGTGATGTTTGGATATGATGTATGTTGTTGATGAGATGTTGGGTCTCCAAAATGTCATCTTTTTCATCATATTTTCATTCACTTTTAACCATATTCCACTATATTATAACCTTACACTAAGACCATTTTCATGATCACATATGGGTTTATCATTATTATTTTCCAAAGCATTATTTTAGTATTTTGAATGAATTTATGGTTAAATATTTAAAAAAATAGCATGTATGCACTTATATATAAAAGTTGGATGAATTTTGTGATGTGTGTAGGCATATTTGAAGATTCCAGCAAACTCATATTTGGAGTCCAATCTCAAATTCGAATTGCCTCTTCAAATTATTGAAGATTATTTGAGGAATATTGGAGATCATCATTGAAACACATTTGATGGAGAAAAATAATGAAAGTTTTGATAAGATTTCTTATCAAATATTTTAGATATTTGTGAGAGGATATGTAGAGATGTCACTTGCTGTATGTTAACACATGGTTGTAACCACATGAGATATATCTAGATCTAGGAGAGATTTGTGGATCTACATTTATGAAATAGTTATCTTAGTTTTTGTATAAACAGGAGTGTCTTCTCCATTCAAAAGGAGGAACTCTTGGAGCATAATTCCAAACTATGATGGAGTAATACATTTGTAACAATCAATTAAAAATCAATTAGCCAGAGCAAATGAAAATAATTATATTCTCCGTAGTGAAGTCTTTAGAAATATTTACAAGCACGTAACTATCAATTAACAATCGATTAGCCGGAGAAAATGTAAAGAAAATTCCCCAAAATAATTAACAATCGATTAGTTGGAGAAAAAGTAAATAAAATTCACCAAAATATTATTATACATGGAATTTCAAGATTTGATAAACTGTTTCTGAAGCATCGTGAGACTGCAAAAGAGATGTTGGACTGGTTGTAGAATTTGTAACATGGAGGAAAATTGCAGATTTCAGAAATCGAGTTCAATGGAAAGGATTACACATTTATAGCAACAACAAATCAAGTCTCCTCACAAGATGAAAATGCAAGCACCACTCATTCATATGATGAAGATGAGAGCCCTAGTGATAGCAATGCTGACTCAAGCGATGATCTAGAGGGATAACAAGAAGAAATTAACAACAAAGATGAATATAAATCAAAGATAACGATCCTAGAAGCAGAAATTAAAAGGACCACAATTGAAAATAAATATCAATGAATGTTGTTGCAAATGTTTGATTGAAAAGAGTGTGCTTACAGAGAAGAAAATTCAGATTTGAAAAATCAGCTGGAAGAAGGAATGCAAATTGAAATTGGAATGAGGAAGAAATACAACGAGTTGGAGGATGAGTATAAAAATTTGAAGGATGAAGCAATTTCTGCAGGGAAGGAACTAGAGAGGTTCAAGTCTAGTACTCAAGCATTTACAAGAAAATCATAAATTGTTGGAGTAGCTAGTAGCAGTGAGAAAAAGGATAATCAATAGCCATGCAAGAAACAAAAGAACAAGCAAATAAGGCCAACGAAGAAGAATAGTATTGGGAGATGTTATAACTATCAGATAGGTGGACATATAGTAGTAATTTGCAGTAGTGAAGAGATCACACCCTCTCATCAAAAGGATAAGCCAAAGGAGAAGTAACCTCAAACATGCATGCAAAGAAGATCACCATTTGTTAGGTATAATAGTCTTTTTTTATGGTTATTTTTTCTCATGCAATGATTTTGGCCATAAGGTCATTGATTGTAGGGCACATGCAAGGAATAAAAATCAGATCAACAAAAGATATTAAATTATTTCTCAATTCCTTGGTCACATAAGATGTTTTGTATGCGACAATATTGGCCATAAGTCTAGGGATTGCAAGTTGCCCATGTGCTACAGAGATCCAATCAAAGAAATAATAAAATGTAAGGCCAACCATATAAGAAAAAGGAGGATAAACATACGAAAGTTTGGAGGAGAAAGAAGTTGCAAGGAACTCCCACCAAAAACTGAGGTTTGCATGGTCTTAGGGGGAGCATATGGTTGCATCCTAAGTTGCATGTAGATCTTTGGGGGTGCAGCCATATCGGAAAGAGTTCATGATGACAAATCTGCATATTATAGTGATGCATGTGTTCAGGGGGAGTTCATTAGGTTTGAAGTGTTATTTCCATTTTTGTTTTATTCTTATTCGAGTTTGATTTTAGTTGGATCAGCCATTTTGTTATTGATGACTTTGGTGTAGTTGTATGTTGATAGTTTTGAAGATATCATGGCCACTTGGTTATTATAATGTGCATGATTATGGCGTGATAGAGAATCATGCATTTAGGGGTATACTTTTTGCTTCTTATTGGTCTTATAGATGGTTAGCATTGTGCTCTCTATGAAGGAGATTATTGTGCTAATTTGACATAAGTTTGTTGCAGGAAAGATGTTGAGTTAGTTTTTGTTGTTGTTGCAATGTATTTTCTAGTAGAATGAGGTGATATGCTTACATGACTTAGCTGGTATATTGTACTGCCAAATCATATTTATGTCATGTATTGCATGTATATGTAGGTTCCATGGAGATCGGATGATGTGTTGGAGTTAGTACATCTATAATGTGCTTTTTATTACTCATATCTTCTATCTCTAGATGTATGATATATTTTGTTGCAAATATGCATTTGGATAGTTGTATTGTGATGATGTTGTTGCATGGAGAGAGATTATATTATTGCTCATGATGTTTGGATATGAAGTATGTTGTTGATGAGATGTTGGGTCTCCAAAATGTCATCTTTTTCATCATCTTTTCATTTACTTTTAACCATATTCCACTATATTAGACCATATTCATGATCATGTATGGGTTTATCATTATTATTTTCCAAAGCATTATTTTAGTATTTTGAATGAATTTATGGTTAAATATTTTAAAAAATAACATGTATTCTCTTATATATAAAAGTTCGATGAGTTTTGTGATGTGTGTAGTCATATTTGAAGATTCCAACAAACTCATATTTGGACTCCAAGTCTCAAATTCGAATTTCCTCTTCATACTCTTGAAGATTTGAGGAATATTTGAGATAATCATTGAAACACATTTGATGTAGAAAAATCATGAAAATTTTGATAAGATTTCTTATCAAATATTTTAGAGATTTGTGAGAGGATATGTTGAGATGTTACTTGCTAGATGTTAACACATGGTTGTAACCACATGAGATATTTGTGAATCTAGGAGAGATTTGTGGATCTACATTTATTAATTAGTTATCTTAGTTTTTGTATAAATATGAGTGTTTTCTCTATTCAAAAGGAGGAACTTTTGGAGCATAATTCCAAACTATGATGGAGTAATACATTTGATAAGTTATTGTTTATTTATTTTAGAGTTTTATATTCTTATTTTGTTGTAAGATGTAGTTTTATAATTCATGTAGTTTCATAATATATGTTGTTTATATTAGTTTTCTTATGTTTTAATTTAGTGTTTTAATTAACACTTTTTCAAAGATGGTGATTTAGATTAACAACAATTTTCGAGCATCCAACTTCTGACGCAATTTCATGCCAAACTAAGACAGACCTTGAAAAACTAAAACATGGGTTTCGTGGAGAATGAGCCAATTTTGTTGCATGGAAATTTCATCAAAACATTGCACGGTTTTGGAGATATTTGAATATCTTTCAAATGGATTTTTTCAAATTTCGTGTTGCGGCCAACAAATATATCAATAAAAAGTAAATTGAATTGTCCATCAAATTAAGAAATAGATCACTCATTTTGAACCTAAATCAATATAGGTTTTTAAGTCATCGCAATTCTCTAATATTTTTAATTAAGAAATAATTTACATTTCAATGATTGCTTAAGGTTTCATTTATTTATTTGCTTTAGATGCTTTATTTCCAAGTTTCTAATTTTCACTTCATTCCTTTCCATATTGCAATCAAGCGCTTGAGAAATATAAAAATACAAAAAAAAGAGATTTAAATTCTAAAACATTCTCATTTGTGACTAGAGTTTTTTTTCTTCATAAAATTAGATTTCAAATGTTTTCTAGATTAAATTTACAAGCTTTCATAGATTAAATTACTCACTTTTATAGATTAGAGATTTTTATGCTTTCATAGATTAAGTTTACATGCTTTCATAGACTAATTTTTCAATGTTTTCCTAGATTAATTCTTCAATGTTTTTCTAGTTAATATTTCATTTCATGTCATTTAGTTTTTTTATAGAGTAAAAATTTATCTCATTGCAATATTTTTTTTTTAGAATTGAAAACTAACCTCCTAGCATATATTGTCGTATACTTCACAAGTTTACGATCCTGGATTGAAAATGTAATGTAAAGTAATTTAAAGCACAATTAAATTATCCAACATGAGATATTGTGCATTTATATGGCTAAATCATGATGATTGGTGTTGCATGGAGTATGCATATTATTTTTTATGATGTGTTGTTTTCATGTTACGCTGCTTGGTGTCTACTCTCATGGGGGGAGAGAGTGAGTTGATGACTTGAGGTTGAGGAGATGACGAGCTTATGTTGTTGATGGTGTTATAGTGCCAGACCTTATGATGTTGATTGTTGTTACTTAGTGCTTCTTGGATGTTCTCATATTGGCCACACATTGATGTTGTTGGAGATATTACTTGTATTAGTTCATAAGTTTCTAGTATTGATGTTGTTGCCTGTTCATTTGCTGCTTGATGGAGTAGAATGTTTCTACTTATTGAGCCTCATTGATGATTTACTACTTCATGATATTGAGGATATGTGTATGTTGATGTTTCTATGTCATATTTCTATATTGTTGTTGTTAGATGATTATGTAGTACATGCCTATGTGGAGCATGATGGTTACTTGTGGATATCACAGTTTTGCTACAAATTTCATTATTGTTGTTACACACATGTTGTTGGTGAGAGGATGAGATGTTGAGAGTAGCCGTGCAATACCATTTTCTATGTATAATTGCTACTACATATAGAGAATGTATGTCATTGCTCATGGAAGTTTTGTATCTGACACAAATAAAATACTATGTAGTGTATTTTCATTAGTGTTATTGTATGGAACATCCACCATTTCTCATTGATGCCATGTACTCATGTTATATCATTATATTGGGTATGTTAGTTTTTGTAGCATTAGATGTGTTCTAGCCACGAAATTTGTTGGAGAGGCTAGAATACATGTATTCTCCAAAACCTAGAAATCGTTTATGGAAATTCCACCTAGAGACGACTTAACTAAAATAATTAATAATTTTTTAATGTTTCTTAAGTCTAAACTTAGGAAATCTAATTAATTAAAGGGTATTAATTAAGTCATGGTGAGAATCTTCTAGAAGAAGACATGGACCAAGTTCTAGTTAATCTTAATCATCGATTATGTTTTAACCTTGGTCGTTGATGTCTTAATGAGAGATTATAAGAAGAAATTTGATGGGGGTTGGAGAAAACACTTGAACCACCAGTAGTTCGAATTTACTGGCAGATCGAACTCCAGAGTAGCAGCGCTGAGTTGCCAGAGAGATCTAGTGAGCTCGAAGCAATGAGAGAGGGGCAGGGATAGTAAGGTTGGAGGAATATTTTCCTGTTTTGGTGAGTGCATTGTAGAGAGGCAGTGAATGCCACAAAGAGGCAGCACAATGTTGTAGAGAGGAATCTGTATTTTTCTGGGGAGAAGCAGTGATTCAATATCAAAAGTCAAAGTGGGAGCCTCGAGGCCAGGAGATTCCATCTTCCAAACATCAGTTAATGAAATAGCAAGAGAGACACAATTTTGATTTGTAGGACGCAATATTACGTAGGCTGATGCAGGGACTGCGTAGAGGCAATAGAGAGCAACTCATCTTGAGCTAAGGTCAATGTCAGATCACCAATGGGCGTGAGATATTTCTCACTAGACTTATTATTAGCCATTTATTTGTATTGATTGCTATATTTTAGCATCCATAGTTTTGTACTCAGATTTACAACTGCATAATAATAAAACCCTCAGTTGTTGCATCGATTTTCCCAAGTTGGGTTTTTCTAGGGAAATTGGTCCAAAAATAAATGTGTATTTGTATGTGTGTGCATATATTCTTCCATCATTATTTTTCTTCCGTAGTATTTTATTTGTGAAGGCTACAATATATTATTTTTGATATTTACCATAGAATACAATAAATAATTTGTTCAATTCATTTAACAAATAGAAGAAACTTAATCAATTGTTGTTGTAGGATTTCATATTTTAGAATTTTCACATGGTATCAGAGGACAGATCGTAAGTCGAAGAGCTCAATAACAGAAGGGAAGAGGAATTTTGAAGCTCTGTGTAGGCAGTAGTTCGAAACCCTCAGAGGCAGAGCAGTTCCTATGGCCAGGAGGGTCAAGTTTTTGAGGAAAGGTCTATTTCTCTTAGAGATTCAATAGAGAAAGTAGATTTTCCATATCTAAGAGTACCAAAGGCAGAGGGAGCAAAAATATTTTCATTGCAGAGCAAATCTTCAACTAGGATGCAGTTATTTTGCAGCAGTTTGCCAGTGCAAAGTAGCGTTAGGAGGAAGGAAGAGCAGACATTGAGGGAATTTTTTTCTTAGGTAAATTCTAGTCTAGAAGTTCGATTTTTCCCAGTAGAGTAGTAGTAGCTACGAGTATATTTTCCCACTCCAGTAGGGAGTGTGTAGAGCCAGTCAATAGCTGTATAGAGGAGAAGAGGAGGAATTTGACTTTCTGAGGAGATTGCATCAGCAGGGCTGAGAGGTCAGGATCGGTTTGAGGGAGCCTCCAACTATGTGATCTAGAAAGCAAGAATTTCCTAGATTCTAAAAGAATATGAACTCAAAGCCTACATCGATGATGTGGTAGTTGTACCCGGAGATGCAGATCTACTGAAAACCCACAAGAAGGAGATGGAAAAAGAAAAGAAGTTGATTCTTGATGGGGTTCAAGATCATGTCGTATCTCACATAGCTAGCAAAGATACTACCCGATAGATGTGGGAGGCTCTTGCTACACTATACTAGGGATCTTCCAAGCAACGAAAGATATATCTTGAGGAGAAGCTGAGTTGTATGAGGATGCATAATGGGGAGTGCATAGACCCATTCCTCACTAGGCTTCAAGATGTCTGGGACCAGCTTTCTACAGTAGGGTCAGCGCCCCAACCTACAGAATTGGTGCGGTTAACTCTAAACAATGTTTCTGAAGAATGGTAGATCTTCGTCTAGAGTATTCTGGGTAGAGACAAGATACCGGATTGGGATCAAATGTGGGTTGATCTATAGAAGGAGTAGATGAGGAGAGATTTGGTGAAGAGCAACACTAGTGGCACCAGAAACAATAGTGGGACGAAGAAAGTAAAGTAAGAGGAAAATGTGGCCCTCACATCAAAGGGGTAGCATGAGCAACACAGGAGGAAGAAGGACATTTCCAAGGTCAAATGTTTTAGATGTGGTGAACTTAGCGACTACAACACTCAATGTCCTCTCATAAAGAAGGACAAGGAGGAGAAGCAAGATTAGCAGGATGCATCTGTAGAGATCGACATGCTGTCCTCCAGATTGGAGGAAGAGTTTGCCATGATCACCGATGTACCTCCAAGAGTGAGGTGGGGTTCTCTAGTTTTGTAACCCTAGAGAGCTATAGGTTGGGTAGGATTCTTGAGGAGGTCCACCTCATGAATCAATACCTCGCTACGAGAGCCCCTAACATGTAGTATTAGGATGGATCAGTGGTAGATGTTGTAGTCAGATACCAAAGTGACATATACAATGGCTAGTAGCAGTCAAATACTGGACAATGCAGTGCAGTTGGCACAAAGAAGAGTCAGCAGCAAGGTAGAGGCTTCAATGAAAACGCAAAGTCTAGAAGCAGTCTGGACTTGGGTGACAGGTGCATCATATTGATCACAATGATTCAGTATTTTGGATGTTTTTCAGTTGCATATGTCATTGTTGCAATAGCAGTAGATGGAGAGGGAGTTGCAGTGCAAATGCAACATTGGCAGCAGTTCAGTAGGGCCATCAACAACAAGACACAGTGTAAATTAGAGTTGGTGGGAAGAAACAACCATACATTAGCAGCGTGATAGAAGGTGGTGTAGAGATATGGTGTTTCTTTAGTGGGTTACAACACTAGAACACATTCCTCGCTAAGAGGCAGTGTTGGTGGAGAGGCTAGAATACATGTGTTCTCCAAATCCCATAAATCGTTTCTAGAAATTCCACCTAGAGATGACTTAATTAAAATAATTAATCATTTTTTAATGTTTCCTAAGTCTAAACTTAGGAAATATTATTATTTAAAGGGTATTAATTAATTCATGGTAAGAATCTTCTAGAAGAAGACATGGATCGAGTTATAGTTAATATTATCCATCGATTATGTTTTAATCTTGGTCATTGATGTCTCAACGAGAGATTATAAGAATAAATTCAATGGGGGTTGGATAAAACACTTGAGCCACTAGCTGTTCGAATTTACTAGCAGATCGAACTCTAGAGTAGCAACGCTGAGTTGTGGGAGAGAAATCTAGTGAGCTCGAAGTAGTGAGAGAGGGGCAGGGATATTAAGGCCGAAGGAAGATTTTCCTATTCCAGTGAGTACATTGAAGAGAGGCAGTGAATACCACAAAAAGGAAGCACAGAACCACGCAGAGGCAACGTAGTGCTTTAGAGGGGAATCCATATTTTTTTGGGGAGAAACAATGATTCAGTGCTAGAATCCGGAGTGGGAGCCTAGAGGCCAAGAGAGTCCATCTTCCAGACAATAGTTTATCAGATAGCAAGGGAGACACAGTTTCGAGTTGTGGGATATAGTACTGCGTAGGATGATGCAGAAACTGCCAGGTAGTAGAGAGAAACTCATCTTTAGCCAAGGTCAGTGTTAGATCGCCAGTGGGAGTGAGATATTTCTCACTAGACTTAGTTTGGTTTTTTCAGGGACAATGGTCCAAAAATAATTTTGTATTTGTGTGTGTGTGCATTATTCTTCCAACATTATTTTTCTTCTGCAATATTTTATTTGTGAAGTTTGCAATGTATTAGTTTCGATATTTATTGTTGAATACAGTAAATATTTTGTTAAATTAATTTAAAAAATATAATAAACTTAATTAGTTGTTGCAGTAGGATTCTAGGTTTCATAATTTTCATAGGGTATATGTAAAGGAGAGCACACTTGTGTGTGGTTGTAAAATCCATGTATTATCACTATTTCATCTTTTGAGTGTATCGGTCATGGAGAGACCCATTGTGTCAATTAGATATGCATGGGTTAATGATTGTCATGTATTATTTTATATATCATTGATGTAGCCACATTATATTGGGTGCATGATGTAAACTTGGGTCCAATGAAGTCTTGGTTGATGACAAGTGTAGAGGAGTCATATGTCAATGTTATGTACTTATCACAACCATGTATTTACTCCATGAATCATTGTATATGTTTGGTACTTCATTGTATGTCAGTGTACTTCAGAGTAACACATCGGATATGTTGTTACAACAAAAAAGAGAGTGTGTTTGCAACCCCATTACATGCTTAGGGGGAGCATGTTTAGTTTCAAAGATTGCATGGCATTGGCTAGAGACTTGTTAGCAGCTGAATTCCTTGTTCTACATGCTTATCTTATAGGAAATATTTATCTCATCTGGCATATTATTGGCATATTTCTTTAGTTTTGGTATGGTCCTTTTCCATTGATGTCAAAGGGGGAGATAATTTGGATTGATAGAGATCAACTTTATAGCTGCATCTTTAGTGGTGGAAAGAGTATGGATATTAGCCTCAAATGTTGGAGATCAGATTGAGGTTGACATCAATGTCAAAGGGGGAGCTTGTTGACATTGTAGTGGTGGAATTCATTTCAATAGGGTCATGGTGTTTCTTGTCATATGTATTATGCCAATCTAATGATGTTGGTAGTCCTACTCATGATGAGTGTGACGAGTGTTGGCTTGTAGCAGTGGTTAGTTTGTTGGTATTGTTGGTTGGCATTGATGTCAACTTGGTTGTGGCATGACTTAGTGCAGGATTTGGAGGTTGAGTAGATATGGTTGCAGTGCATGTTATGATGGCTTTTTATAGGTTGATGTTGCTACAAGTATTGGAGGTGCCTCTACAGGTGTTGGAGGAAATTGGAAGACTTGATGTTGTTGCTGCATGTATTGGAGATACTAATACATGTGTTGGAGATGCTTCTATAAGTGTTGGAAGCATTTGAGGTGTTGCTACATGCATTAGAGATGTTTCTACAGGTATTAGATATTGTTTGATGGCTTGATGATGTTGTTATAGGTGTTGGAGGTGTTTGGATATGCACTGGTTATGCATATGATTGTTTGGTTATACAATGTTACCAAGGATGGTTCCCATGGTATTTGGTATGGCAGCTAATTGGTATTACCATGGTACAAGTTCCCTTGGTATTGGTATTACCATGGTACAAGTGTTCTTGGTATTGGTATTACCATGGTATAGGTGCCCCTGGTATTAGTATTACCATGGTATTCACATGTGGTATTTTGGCTTGTTTCTTTGATAGTTGTACAAGTGCCCTTGGTATTAGTATTACCATGGTACATGTTCACTTGGTATTGGTATTACCATGGTACAAGTTCCCTTGGTATTGGTATTACCATGGTATTCACATTTGGTATTTTGGCTTGCACAACATTACCCTGGTATTTACACTTGGTATTGGTATTACCTTAGTATTTTCCATTGGTATTTGATTCAAGATTGATGAGGATAGTTTTCTATTGAGTTAAAATATATACATATAATAATCAAATAAAATTTGGTGTTTGAGTTATGTATTGAGTGAGGGTAAGAGTGCAGTAGCGAGTGTGGAAGTTGTGCGAGGGTTGTGTTGCATATTTTCTGAAGCAGTTTGCAAGTGTAGCAACATATAACAAGAGTATGTTTCAACCATATTTTTATGTAGTCAACGAGGAAATGAAGAAGAGTTTTTTTGCAAGTCTTTTTGGTGATTGGTAGCAGTGTGTGATTGTTGCAGTTTGTTGTTGATAATAGCATTTGTTTTGTGATCATTTTTATCTATTGTGGAGAGGGTTTTGTTGATGCATTTATCAGATCATTTTATTCAACGTTTATGTTGATTCATTTTATTTTGGAGTTTCGATTTTGTGATTTGATGAGATTGTTGTTGAGATGTTCATGATTGGCAGTTCTCGGTTCCAGTCTAAAAATGTATGAAACGAGAACCACATAAAAAATTGGAGTTGGAGGACTCCGACGAAATCAATATAAGTGTGTAGTTTTCTCAATCCAATCGTAGTTGGATATTTCAGAAGAAACTGGGCTAGACTCATTGGTCGTAGTGGCTTCCAGTAGATAGGAGTATGTAGAGTCGTTTGATAGTTTAGGAGTAACTGGGTGAGGATTGTTGGTTGTGGTGGCTTCCAGCAGATGGTTGTCTGTAGATCCACATGAGAAAAATATCTCTATTTGATAGTAGCCAACTGAATCTCTGTGTAAAGAATTGTTTGACATAATAAAATATTTTGAGCAATGCAATAGCAGTAAGGGTGGTTTTTTCCTCAGAGAAGGTTTTTCCACCAGAAATACTTATGTTCCTTGTGTTGAATGTTTTTATGGTTTCTACTTTATGTTTGATGCTCTAATCTCTGTTCATGTGCTTCTGTTTATGCATGGTATAAAAGAATAATAATTTGGAGAAAAAATTATAAGTTCCTTCACTACTGATTCACCCCCCAGTAGTGATCTAGTTTCCAACAAGTGTTCGAAGTCATCATCAATATATAGCCTTTTCATGGGGTCAAATAGCTATCCACAAGGCCGACTTGGTGATGGAGATATTTTTTAATTTCTTGACTTAATACTTTTTTTCTTTTATGATACACATGCCCAAGAAGTGTCTTATACATATGATAAGGAATCTTTTTACTCAAGTAAACCCTAGAAACATGAAGAACATGATTTACCTAGTTGACAAATAAAAAGAGCATGAAACCCATGCTTTAAAAATAAATTTATTTTTCTTATTTTGCATTTTTACAATTAATATATAATGATATAAGTACAATAACAATTATGAATACTGAGCATACTTGTATTTTTCAAATCTCCCTCTTAACTAGGGAGGTATTCATAATTGTACAAATGGTACAAGGATAACCTCAAGTTGAAATGTCCTAAGAAGAGTATCATAGTCAACATATACAATGCTAAGGATCTAGATAATATGCAAGGATCTAGATAATATGCAAATAAAATAGGAGATGTCAACTAAGCCAAGCTTTCTTTTCAAATACTCAAGCTTCTTATTGGTAAGATATTTAGTCAAGATATTAGCCACATGTTCATCTGTTGAGATATATTGTAGCTTTACGACCCCTTCTTGTACCAAACTTCTAATATAATGGTACTTATTATTAATATTCTTTGTTCTAACATGAAACAAAGGGTACTCAGTCAACCTTATGCTACTCTGGTTGTCACAGAATATCACGGTGGGATACATGGATCCTCCAAATAGGTCTTTAAGAAGCTTCATGATCCAAACAACTTCTTTTCCAACCTCACAAGTTGCAACATACTAAGCTTCAACACTACTCAAAGTAACAAAGTCTTGTTTTCGTCTCATTCATGAGATCATAGCAAATCCCAAACTAAAGAAACCACTAGTAGTGCTTCTTCCATTTGTCTCATTGCGACCCCAATTAGAGTTTGTAAAGCCTGATAATAGTATATCATTGTCATCATATTTTAGGTAGTGATGAATCATCCCACGTAGATATCTCAAGATATGTTTGGAAACAATCCAATTCTCATGACGTGGCTCTAACCGATATTGAATGGGGGCATTCACTGCATAGCATATGTCAGGTCTAGTGTTCACTAGGTACATTAGGGAGCCAACCAACAAATGATATCTTGTGGGATCAATAAGGCTAGAATTAGAATTCTTCAAATTTGTGATCATGGGAGTTGTCATGGGCTTACTATCCATCATGCCAAACTTTTGCAAAATCTTAATCACATATTTTCCTTGACCAAGATATATTTCACCTTATTTCTACCAAACTTCAAAGCAAAAGTAATAATGAATAAGCCTAAGGTAATTCATTTTGAACTCAATTTCATACAACTTCTTACACTCTTGAATTCAATGCTCTACACCTGTAATGATCAAGTCATCCACATACAATAGTATGGTGACAGGTTCATTGTTGACTACCTTGATGTAGAGATTTTCATTTGTACAGCTCTTGACAATTCCAATTCTTAATAAATAGGAATCCATTCTTGCATACCAAGCTCTACGATCTTGTTTTAAGCCATATAGTGCCTTCTTCAATCCGTAGACATGAGTTTCCCTACTATGGATCTCAAATCCTTGAGGTTGTTCAATATATACTTCTTCATCTATAGTCCCATTCAAGAATGTTGTTTCGATATCCATTTGATGGATATTCCATCCCGTCGTGGCAGCTAAAGAAATCAAATATCTAATAGTAGTGTACTTGGAGGTAGTAGAAAAAGTTTCTTCAAAATAAATTCCTTCCTTTTAAGAGAAGCCTCTAGCTACAGATATTTCCTTATATTTATCAATGCTTCCATCCACTACATGTTTGATTTTATAAATCCATGGAAGTGATAATTTATTTTTCACTAGGTATAGGAACAATTTCCCAAACTCCATTCTTCATAATAGATTGATACTCTTCTTGCATTGCTTTCCTCCATTCTGCATGTTCAACGACTTGTTCATAGGTGGAGGGTTCAACATCAATAAGCTTTGTCATATACACTGCATAACCAAAATACCTTTTAGGTCTTTTACTTTCTCCGAAGGTTACTTTTCCTACTTCATGACCTTCAGCTTCTTGAAAATTTGTTCTTAACCAAGTGTTGATGGTGCTGGATCTGCTAACTTTCAGGGGATCTCCCTGATATGAGGTCCCAGTTAGACCTCACACTGTTTGGTGTAGTAGTCCCATCTAGTATGATGGCTCGATTTCCAAATACTTAGAGATTTTCCTCAGCTCTAGCTGTCAGCACATGAGATTGTTGCAATGGCACCTTCGAAAAGCAAGGTGAGTGTGGCTGGTGAATGTGCATCGTAACTATGTCTAGGTTCTCTTACTGTAAAAGAGGAGAGAAAAGTGAGCCTCTAAGTGAGAGGTAATATTACCACCTAGAAAGATACACACGTGAACCAAGAAGACCTATCCAACATCCAACATATGCGGCAGTCGTTAAAACCAAATAATAGGGAAACATTTGTCTACCATCCATCGGAATAGTCCACAGCGGATGTGACGGTCGTTATAAATGATGAGTGGGGAAAGGTCATTCTAGTATCCTGCAAAATAGTCCACAAGGATGAGACAACAATGACAACCATTACAACACATTCCCAACAACATAAGCACTAAAACAGCCAAAATAGTTGAACTATCTTAGTACATGTGAAACAAACATGAAATATAAATGCTCACAGGATAGTCTTACAAACATCCGTAAGTCATGCATGGAAAAGTGTTGGCCTGAAAAGGCTTATGTATTAAGTAAAAGTTCCAAGACACATATTTACATGATACATCACTAGCCCCAGTAGTGGGACATTGAAGCCACTCCTTGCTCCTCAAAGAATTGACTGTAACTCTCTATGCTTTGTGGGAGGAGCCAAGGTGAAAAGTCCTTTGCTCATACAATGAGGGGGTATATATAACCAAGGGTTGATGCTTGACCCTTGTGACTCTTTGACTACCCTCATGATTGTTCATTTTCCTATGAATTTTCAACTGACATGACTCTTCATATTCATGTGTGTCCATTGGACTTCCACTTTACATTACATTCGATTTGCGATAGTATTGGCTCATAATAGTGATGTGGGCTTCGACAACTCATGACATGACTTGACATGACACTGCTGACATGGACTAGCTTGTTGAGGTGGAAATGTCAAGCCATTGTTGTTGCTAAGTGATAGATATGTTCTTGGATATTCTTTCTCTTCTCCTCCACATAGCTTGATGATGCAGGGTCTTCAATGATCTCCAGTCTTAAGAGGTGGTTGCATGCATGTATTCCATTTGCTTATTCTTGATAAGCTTCTTTGTTTGTCCATATGTAAGTGATTCTTCTAGCATGTTCGCTCCTTCTTCTCCTTCTTCATCATTTCGCCATGATCTAACAGTGTACCTATTCCTACAATTCACTCATGACGGGATGACATCAATCGAAAAACTCCCTAGTCTAAGATGATGCATTGTTATCCATGGACTGGGCCCGGGATAGGTGATAGGTTGGGAAAGAGGACCAGTAACTATGCATTACGCAGTTCTAGGTGACAGGGAGAGAGGTTGGTCATTGAGACTATACAGAGCGCAACTCAGGATGGGATGAGGAACTTCTGAGCAAAGTCATTGTAGGGAAAAGTTGCGCAGGGGACATTGGGATACAAGATTGTGTAGTTGAGACACTTAGTGGCTGATGGAGGATGGGACCCTGGGAGGTAGGTCTGCATAGTTTTTAGAGGCAAGGAAGGATTGGGTAATAGATGGGCTTGGAGGATAGTTCTGTGTAGTTCTTGAGATTAGTGAGTCTCGGCTAAGGGAGGACACTAGGGGAGACTTATACGCAGTTTTGGGATGAAAGGTAGGCTTATTTATCTATGTATTTCGGGGTTCCAGTAGGCAAGGGGGGGAGCTTGAGGACTAAACTTGCAAAATGTACATTTCAGGTGAGGCTGGGAGGAGTTACTGCGCAATTTTTGGAATGAAAGGAGGTTGCTCAACTCTGGAATTGCGTAGTGAATTGTCGTGGGGGACAATCACTGCACAATGTGCAGTTTGAAGCAGCAAGGTTTCATCACTAAGGGTTGATTTTGTGCAGTGCACAATTCATCCGAGGTCTGGTGAAAGTGAGTTTCCGAGTCGGAAGGATTTTTGGAGAAATGGCTAAGTTCGAGAGAAAAGCGAACTTGTGAGGAACTTGAAATTGTGATCACACACTTAACATACTTTGACGACACGACAACATGGACCACCATAACAACAAGAAAAAGCATTACCCTCTGTGAGATTTCCCTAAAATGAAAAGCGACAAGTGTGACACTTGGGATGAACTTAGGATGACTGTAATGACACTTGGGAAGAAATGCTTAAAACTTTGTGTATGAGTGCGAAAAATGTTTACATAGCTAGGAAAACTCGAATACACAAAGACAAACCTTCAAAATCACTAGAAAAGGACCCCAAGAATGGTAAAACAATCAAACATGTCAAAAGAGGATTGTTGATCAAACAAGCAAAAGGGGTGAAAATACTCTAAGAAATCTCATTAAATGAGATCAAGTGTTTGTAACAATAAAGGGAAAGACCAAGGAAAGCTTTGAAATTTAATTACAAACCAAAATTTTGGAGGGTGTTGTAACTGCTACAACACTTGGCGACACGCTGGTTGAATGCCATTTTCTTTGTCTTGCTTCATTTTTTGGTGTAGGGCCTTGCTCCTTCAAGGAGTATTGATTCATCGTGCATATTACTTTGGCTTCCACACTTACCCCCTAGGTAGACATGGTTCCCTTTGTACCTTCTTAGTTGAACACAACATAAGATTCAACTAGATCACATTGTTTTGAATAGGAAGGGTAGTTTAGCTCGCAAGCTTAATAATTTCATAGTATAGTTTTTCATCGTTGGTGTTGCTCTACTACTAGAAGGCCTGGACAATACCTCGACAGAGTCACGTAGGAACATAAGCATTGCTCCACTGCCAGCGATCCTGGATAGTACCCCAGTGGAGTTTCCTACTTCACCTCTTTGCGCAGGAAGCCTTTCTCTTCTTTCACCTTTATTTATTTATTTAAAGAGAATTGTGCATCGACACTTATTTATTTTGGGGCGGAAGAGGGATCCTAACTTATTGAGAGAAGGAGAGGTTGTTCCTTCAGAGAAGCATATAAAGACTTCTAATTTAGTTTGCTCGTTTAGATTTCCCCTTCTCCATTTCTACTAGTTATATAATCTTGAAAGAAAAAACTTGAGTATAGTAGGAATGAGGTTCTCAAACTAGACACAAGTTCATGGTTGGACCAACACTCTCCTTATGGTTGGATCATATTTTCCATCAGAACTTCATCAGCCAAAATTTACAACCATTATAAAGAAAACAGACACAATATTGGCCAAGGGTTGCAATGTCACAAGACTCTTTGAAATTCAGCCACACACACACACTTGGAAGTCGAAACGCAGTAAGGCACAACACTTATTTACATAAGCAAAATAATAGAAAACCAATGAAACATAACAACAAATGACAAAGGACTATGTACATAGTGTGGGGCGCAACCCTAGATCTTCATTGAAAGTAATATTTTAAGTATTGGCCATTGATAGGGAGAGAATCAATCTTCTCGTCAAGTGATTGAAGATGATACGCATATTGGCCAAGCTTTTCATGGATTGTGTAAGGACCAATCCACAGGGATTGAAACTTAGTGTGCTTGCCTTTGTCTTCGTGGGATTTTCCCCACTTCAAGACTAAGTCACCCACACTGAAGCTAGTCTTCCCTGCAGAATTTCTGTCAAACCATCTCTTGATACGGTTCTGATGGAGTGAAATTTTTTCTTTTGCTTTCATCCTTTCTTCCTGTAACTTGTGAAAAGTGTCCATCCTATATTGAACTAAGAGACATGGCTTGACTTGGGATTCTTGGGACAATTGGAGAGCAGACAAGTATATGTTTAGCAGAAGGATGGATTCCTTTCCGTACACCAGGAAGTAAGGGGAGGTATTCAGAGAAGGTTTAGGTGTGACTCGGTCAACCCATAAAGAATTCACCAAAGTAGAGTGCCAGTTTCGTTGCTTAGAGAATATGGCCTTTTTGATGATACAAATGAGGTTCGTATTTGTGGATTCGACAAGACCATTCCCTTGTGGATAATAGTTAGCATAATTCTTCAAGAAAATAGCATTTTCCAATGAAAAATCATAAAGCTTTAATGAAGAAAAGTATATTTCATTGTAAAAAAACAAGTGATGTAGGAACACCAAATCTGGAAACGATATTCTGTTGTAGAAAATTGATAACTTCCTGATCATTCACTTGTTTCAACAGAATTGCCTCTGTCCACTACGTGAAATAATCTGTAGCAGTCAAGATATAGCGGTGTTGCTTCGATGAATGAAGGGAAATTTCCCCAATGATATCCAAGCCACATTTTTGGAATGGTTCTTCCATTGCAACAGGCTGCAATGGGGCTGCTGACTTCCGATTTCTGTCGGCGTACCTTTGACAGACTAGACACTTGCAGGCATAAGCATGAGCATCTTTGAATAATGTAGGCCAATAGAAACCAGCCCACATGGCCTTGTGTGTTGTGGTGTTTCCCATGAGGTGTCCCCTATCTATTTCGTCATGGAGATCACGTAAAACCTTGTCTGCATGTTGTGCCTCTTGGCACCTGAGAAATATCCCATTGTGGTGCTTTCTGTACAACACCCCATGCACTAGCTAGTGTGGTAATGATTTGAGTCAGATTTCCCTCTTCTATCGCATAGAGAAATGAGAGGGAATGGTGCCATGCTCAAGGTACAACGCACATCTACGTACCAAGAGTTTATGTCTGAAGTGGGAGAGTCTCGCTCAACATTGTACATTTCTATTTCTTGCTCCTAGCCCGCGAGCTCTTCTTATTCCTGTTGTGCATTGACTACTTTTGTTGCTAACTTACAAAGACCATGACCCTTGATGGTGTGAACTGGTTTGATGTCAAGATCATATTCCTGTAATATAGTCATCCAGTTTATAGGTTTTAACCCCGTACATAAATTACCTGCACACGAATTCTAAAAAATAGAAAATAAACAATGGCGAGAGCATAACACATAAAACAAATATACACGAAGATTTTCCCCTGGATCCCAAAATCGGGACTACCAAATTGATTTTTCATTATCTTCCTTTCAATCTTACAATACATATATATACATGTTGAAACATCCATAACCCCAATCCATTAAACATGGTTAGAACATAACCATAGTTCCATTGACCGAATCTACAAAATATCGTGGACCAAAAACCATCGCGCCCAAAACCATGTTCGAAAAGCATGCACAAAACCATAGGTAGGTCTGCCCACCTAGTCGTGGAAAGAATATGACACAACCCAACACAGTTTTCCCTTCTCTCACCCAACTCTTACTGAACAAGCACTGATTTGACTATTGGGTGTGGGACAAAGATAATACAATGGTTTTTCAACAGATAGGATTTGAAGTGTTTTACCACCTTATATATCACATAAGCTTGCTTATCCACACCAGGGTAGTTGAGCTATGGTCCTTGTAGGCTCACGCTCATGAAGTAGATGGGTCATTCGTTGTTCAACTCATCCTTTTGAGTGAGCACAACAGTGATAGAAGTGTCAGAATCGAAAGTGTAGAGAAATAAGTATTTGCTAAAGTATGGGCTATACAACATTGATGCTTCTGTTATTGCTTGCTTTATACGGGTGAACGCATCCCTTTCCCTTTTTCCACAACTATAGAATGCATCCTTCTTCATCATCTCCTATATATGTTTGATGATCTAAGAATAGTCGGAGATGAATTTTCTGAGGAAGTTGATCTTCCCCAAGAAAGAATACATTGCTTTCTTGTTCATGAGGTGGGGAATCTGCATGATAGTCTGAACCCTATCTAGATCTACCTTGATCCCACTTTTAGTAATAATGTGTCCAAGTAGGTTAGCCTCAGACACTTCAAATATTCTCTTCTTGGGATTCAAGGATAATCCGTATTTTTGGCACCGCTTAAAAATTTTCTTAAGGTGGCATAGGTGGTCTGGTTGTTGTCTTGAAAACACTGTTACGTCATCGAGGTAGACCACTACGCGAATGTACCCCACTCGGTACATAATGTAGTCTGTAGCCTGTCAGGCTCTACTACCAGAACTTGGTTATAGCCCAAGAAACCATATAACAAAGAAAAAATTTATGCCCCAGATACTGTCTGCAATATGTGCTCCATGGACAACACGGAGTAATTGTCTTTGTTCGATGCACAGTTGAGGTTGAAAAAATCTACACAGAGGTAGATCTCCCTAGACTTCTTCCTTACAGGGACTAAGTTAGATACCCATGTCAAATGCCGCACTTTGTAAATGATCCGAGCATCCAACAACTACGTCAATTCCTTATGTATGAGGGGCTCAAGTGTTGGATGAAATTTCCTCAATTTCTGTTGAAACATCTTGTCCCCTTCTTTGATCGGTATCATGTGCTAGATTATTCGTGTGTCATCTGTCTTAAGATCATCATACGTCCACGTGAAGACATCATGGTACTGCTTGAATAGGTGGATAAAACCTTGTCACTCTTGTGGTGTAGAACAAGTACTAAGATTCACATACCTCGGATCTTCTCATGTTCCCAGATTGATCTTCTCACGCAAAATGTAGAGTTATGGATCTTAGCATTCACAAGTCCCTAAAAACGGTTCTGTGGGTCATACAAATTTTCCAGTGATATCACAACCTTATGGATGAGGTTACCTTTGCTTTTACTAGTTGTGTCCTATAGAGTTTGCTCGTGCTTATCCTCGTCTATCACTGCGTCTTTGAATACGTCAGCATTGGCCATAAAATGTTGTATATATTGATCATCATAAAAAACGTGTAAATTAGTTAAGTTGTCTGGGACAGATGTTTTATACAAAATTTCAATAGTAAAATTGTCCCTTAACGGTAACATCCTAGTAGCTGTGTTTTCCAAGGAATCCGTTGTTGAATTACACATTCTTGGTACTGAAATAATATTGAAAGCTTGGAATGAGAAATGGATTGCCATACCTCTTGTGGATAACTCTTAAGACGAGGTGACAAACAGTGTATAGTGTTACGTACCTAAATCACCATGATTTCAGAGTCACCTACCACTTTCAGGACCGCAACATTGAAGTCAATGGATTTCTGTAAGTCCAAGATGAGTGCTTCATACTCTGCGGTGTTGTTCGTGCACTTAACTATTTTCTCTGCAACGATTCTATTAAAACGCAACCATCTCCAGAGTCCTCCTGTGTTTTGGATCCATCAAAGTACATGGTCCACATATAATCTATACATGGAATTCTTACCGCACTAATACTACTGCTACTACTATTACTACTACTTACTGTACAAGGTTCATTTTCACCAATTGAACATGGGAGGAGGTCCAACTGTGTGTCTGGTGGGACTGGGGATGGATCTACAAGATAACACCCCAACTATGTCTCTAGAAAATAATTGCCGAAAACAATTTCCTTGAAAGTCAACGACTCTTTATATCCATTCAAGGGAGTTTCGTTGTGCTTCATGTATCTCTCTGACAATACTCAAATTTGGTTTCATCCTGCCCTTATACAGAAGCCATAAGTATGACTAGTCAGTGAAAAAGTATCCTTGCATTTTGCTTGACCAATCTCTACTTAGAAATACCCCATATGCTTCTGTGGTGTCCACAATTACAATATTGATGCATTGATGAACTCGTTCATCAGATGATAGCCAGATGATCACATCCTTAAGTTCAACAATTGTTGGAACACAAGTTCTATCCAGTTGGATGATATGTGCATATTTCTTACTCCATTGAGCGTTGATTTTCTTGGCCATAGAGAGTGGCATGACATTAACCAATGCACCAGAATCAACCAAGCAATTGTGAATATTGAAGTTAAATATTTCAAATGACAACAAGAATGGTGGGAGAGTGAGTTTTCCTCCAGCCGAAGCGTATTAGGAACAAATGTGAGAGCGCCAGAAGACTTACTAGATCCCTTGCCTAAAGAGGTAGCATCACTAGTAGAGGTTTTCCCAAGTTCTCGTAGAAGAATGTCTCGTTGGTTCGTGATTTTGTGAGTTCAAACAAATAGATGTTTGTGTGAGACTTCTTCATGTATTCTACAATGTTGTACTCTATTGCGGGAAGACCCACCGAGGTGTTTGGGGGTGGAACTAAATTCATGGTTTCTGGTGGGATAGTTCTGTCTTTACTACTTTTGGAAACATTTTTTGTTGAAGTTGTCTTCCCGGACTTTCTCTGAGTGTTCTTTGTTGAGTCAGCCAGAGGACCCATTTTCCTTAATAGATTTTCTCTAAATTTATGTTTCGGTACCTCAATCATAGTGGTGGTCCCTTGAATCCTCAAGTTGTATCGATGGTGCTTTTCTGGGCTACAAGAACTTATTGATACATGTTTACTACATGCCCAGTGCTTGGAGCTTCATTGACTGTAACAACTTCCTCTTCTTCATCAGGCTTTGGTTGTTCACCAACCATGACCTTGTCACACAACTGTTTGACAAGAGTACTCATTCCATGGTTCCATTCTGGGCACGTTTTTTTTCCAAATGATATTTGTGGTGGAACATGCAGTATGAATCTGTGCCGATTTTCTCAATGTTCATAACTATGTTGGAGCTCTGTGCATATTTGGACGATTGGCTATTGCTGCTGCTGGAAGATATTTTCTTCCTTTGCAGGTACCTGGGGGGCTTGTTTCTCACAATGGTCTCGCTTGTCCTCTATTTAAGTTTAGCCATTTCAGTGGTTAGTGACTTGACGAGGCAAGTAAGGCTCTCAATATTGTTCGTTTCCTTTTCCTTGGCCTTGCTCACAAAGGTATGAGACCTCTTACCCGCGTCTTTGGAGTCCTTAGTGAGTTCATCGTCTGCAATGACTCCAATAGCGCGCATGTCCTTCTCTACAATAATAGCCTCTTCATATTTTTATGTTAAAGTTGGTTTCGCAACTCGCTTGATGAACTGCACAATACTGGTTGGTAAGGTAGAAGTGTAGTAGTCAATAGTGATGGAGTCATGAGGTTTTGTATCGTTCAAGAACTTGTTCAAAATATGGTTGAACCTCTGATTGAAATCTTTGAACTTTGCTTTCTGCTCCATCTTGAAACTACCCAACTCCTTAAGTAACATGGCAGGGGTTTTATCTTCATCAAATTTCTCAAGAAAGATCCTCTTGAATTCCCTCCAATTCGGGATGGAGTTTTGAGGAAGGTTGTGGTAACATAACTACTCTACCATCCAAGGTACATGGAAATAGTCTACATGCAACGTCATCATAACGTACCTCGGGTGTCTGTAGATGTAGGTAGAAATTTTCTAAGTGATATTCCACCTTCACTGTCTTGTCAGAGTCATATTTCGTTAAGAGATTCTCCGCGTGTCTTGGCATCTTATGCAGGATCCCCGGAAGTGCCAATGGGCCTTGAGTCATCTAATCCATATTTTTGTCTACCATGTTATCTTCTTCGTTGTCTTCCTCTTCCTCTTTTGAATCTAATGATTCCTCTTCTGAATCTGTTGGTTCCTCATCTTCTTATCCTCCTCCTTCGTTTCCTTCCCCTTTGCATCCTCCGTCAGAACTTGAACCCGAGATCAAGGGGTGGCCTTATTCTTCTCCTTGAAAGAGAGGAGGTTCTCCTTCCTTCTCAACAACTTCTGTAGCTCTTCAAGAGTGGAAAGGATCGCGTCTTCAACAAATGTAACTACTACTCCTGTGGGGGTAGCCTCGTTCTTCTTTTTAGAATATGGAAGAGCGAACGCTCCCGGAATTAGTCCAACAACTTTTGAAAATTGACGGGTGATGGGATGGAGAGCTTAGATTTGATGGTATGGGATTTCATGTTCAGGCCTGGGAGGTGAGGAATTACCAACTTCAGAGTTGTGGGTAAGGGAGATGGAGTGAACGTTACTGCTTTGACTAGGAGATGGATGAGTGGGGTCTGTGGGACAATCAACCATAAAATACTGGCGGGCCTCCTTCTAGCGCCAGAAATGTTGACAGTGTTGGATCCACCAACATTCAGGGGATCTCCCAGATATGAGGTACCAATTAGACCTAACATCGTTTGTTGTAGGAGTCCCATATGGTATAATGGCCCAGTTGCAAAATACTTAGAGATTTGCCTCAAATCTAGCTGTTAGCACATGAGAGTGTTGCAATGGTACCTTCAAAAAGAAAGGTGAGTGTGTTTGGTGAGTGTGCAACATAACTGTGTCTAGGTTCTCTTATTGCAAAAGAGGTGAGAAAAGTGAGCCTCTAAGTGAGAGTTAATAGTACCACCCAAGAAGAGACGACACATGAACCAGGAAGACCTGTCCAACATCCAGCAAAATACTCCACAGCGAATGCAGCATCCGTTAAAACCAAAGAATAGGGAAAGATTTGTCTACCATCTAGTGAAATAGTCCACAGCGGATGTGACGGTCGTTATCAGCAATGAGCAAGGAAATTTATGTCTAGTATCCAACAGAATAGTCAACAAGGATGAGAAAACAATGACAACCATTACAACACATTTCCAACAAGATAAGCACTAAAACGACCGAGATAGTTCAACTATCTTAGTACATGTGAAACAAACATGAAATATAAATGCTCACAGAATAGTCTTACAAACATCCATAAGTCATGCATGGAAAAGTGCTGCCCTGAAAAGGCTTTTGTATTAAGAAAAATTTCTAAGACACATATTTACATCATACATTACTAGCCCCAGTAGTGGGACATTGGAGCTAGTCCTTGCTCCTCAAAGAACTGACTGAAACTCTATGATTTGTGGGAGGAGCCAAGGTGAAAAGTCTTTTACTCATACAATGAGGGGGTATATATAAGAAAGGGGTGATGCTTGACCCTTGTGACTCTTTGACTACCCTCATGACTGTTCAACTTCCTATGAATTTCAAATGACACGACTCTTCATATTTGTGTGTGTCCATTGGACTTCTACTTTACATTACATTCGATTTGTAATAGACATGGCTCATAATAGTGATGTGGCCTTTGAAAACTCAGGACATGACTTTACGTGACACTGTTGACATAGACTAGCATGGTGAGATGGAAATGTCAAGCTGTTGTTGTTGTTGAGTGATAGATGTGTGCTTGGATGTGCTTTCTCTTCTCCTCTGCATAGCTTGATGATGCGGGATCTTCAATGATCTTCGGTCTTGAGAGGTTATTGCATGCATGTGTTCCCTTTTCTTGTTCTTGATAAGCTTATGTGTTTGTCTAGATGTAAGTGAGTCTTCTAGCATGTTCACTCCTTATCCTTCTTCATCGTCTCGCCATGATCTAACAGTGTACCTATTTTTGCAATTCACTCATGACAGGACGAAATCAATCGAAAAACTCCCTAGTCTAATATGATGCATTGTTATCCATGGATTGTTCCCAGAACAAGTGATACGTTGGGAAAGAGGGCCCAATAACTGTGCATTGCGTAGTTCCAGGTGACAGGGAGGGACGTTGGTCACTAAGACTGCGCAAAGTGTAACTCAAGCTTGGCTGAGGAACTTCTGAGCACAGTCCTCACTGCGGGGAAAAATTGCGCAGAGGCCACTGGGAGAAAAGATTGCATAGTTGAGATAGCTAGTGGTTGATGCAAGATGGGACCCTGGGAGGTAGGTTTGCACAATTTTCCATATGCAAGGTAGGATTGGGCAGTAGAGGGGCCTTGAGGATATATCCGCGTAGTTCTTAAGATTAGTGAGTCCCGGATGAGGGAGGACACTAGGGGACACTTATGTGCAGTTCTGGGAGCCAAGGCAGGCTTAGTTCTTTGCGCATTATGTGGTTATAATAGGCAAGGGGGGAAGCTTATGGAATGATCTTACGAAATGTGGAGTTTAGGTCAGGCTGGGAGGAGTTAACATGCAATTCTGGGGATGAAGGGTGGTTTCTCAGCTCTAGAATTGCACAGTGCAACTGCCCTAGGGGACAATGAATGCGCATTGTACAGTTCCAGGAAGCTAGGTTGCATCACTGAGGGCTGAGATTGTGTAGTGCATAGTTCATTCGGGGTCTGGTGAAAGTGAGTTTCCCAGTCGCAAGGATTTTAAGAGAAATGACTATGTTCGGGAGGAAAGCGAACTTGTGAGGAACTTGAAATTGTGATCACACACTTAGCATACTTCAACGACATGATAACATGGACCACCAGAACAACAAGACAAATCATTACCCCTCTGTGAGATTCTCCTTAAAAAAAAACGACAAGTGCGACACTTGAGATGAACTTAGGACAACCATGACGACACTTGGACGGAAGTTCTTAAAACTTTGTGTATGAGTGCGGAATATGTTTACATAGCTAGGAAAACTCGAATACACAAAGACCAACCTTCGAAATCACCAGAAAAGGACTGCAAGCATGGTAAAACAATCAAACATGCCCAAAGAGGATTATTGATAAAACAAGAAAAAGGGGTGAAAAGACTCTAAGAAAGCTCATGAAATCATCTCAAGTGTTTGCAACAATAAAATGAAAGACTAAGGAAGGCTCTAAAATTTAAGTGCAAGCCAAAATTTTGGAGGGTGTTGCAGCCGCTACAACACCAAGCTAGCTTTTTGAACTTTTGGAATGATAGTGTGTTGAATAGGTTCACTTGGTCCTTCAACTTCTTGATTGATTGTAGGTACTTCATTGTGGTCATGATATTCTTATTCTTCATTGAAAAATGGGTACTTATTTTTCATCAAAGTCAATGAGAATGTCCTTGGACTTTTTGTATGCAATGTTTTCATCGAAAATGATATCTCTGTTTACTTCAATATGATGGTCTTCCTTAATATAAATTTTGTAGGCCTTTGATGACGATCTATAGCCAACAAAGATGCCCTTCATACTATTGGAGTCCAACTTCTTCCTCTTGTATTTTGGAATGTGAATGTAAACAGGGCATCCAAAGATTCAAAGATGATCTATGTTAGACTTCCTTCCTGAAAATGCTTCTTCCAGAGTCATATTTTCAAGAATTCTATGCGGGCTTCTATTTTGGATGTATATTTTTGTCATTGTTGCTTATCCCCATAATAATTTAGCAAGATCTTAATCATGGATCTAACACATTCTTCAATTGTTCTATTCTTTCTCTCATCCACTCCATTTTGTTGAGGATTATAGGGAACTATGAGCTTCCTCTGAATACTTGTTTCCTTGCAAAAAGATATAATTTACTTGGAGGTGTATTCCCCATTATTATCGAATCTTAAGTTCTTTATCTTCCTTTTTTCAAGATATCCACTTCTGTCTTGAATCCTTGGAATTTTTTAAAAACTTCATCCTTAGATTTGAGGTGATAAATCCATGTTTTCCTTGAATGATCATCAATGAATGTCTCATAATATTGATGACCTCCAAGATATTTTATTGTTGTAGGTACACATACATCAGAATGAATGAGGTCTAATATTTCTTTAGACCTGGTATCACTGCTTGTAAATGACTTCTTCACATTTTTTCCTAAAGCACATCCCTTACAAACTCCTCCACGATCTTCTTTCAAATTTGGAATGCCTTTCACCATTCGACTTAAAGAAGGGAATATTTTATAGTGAAAGTTGCCATACCTTCTATGCTATAGTTTAGAAAGACTAATATCCAAATGTACAAGATCTTGAGGAAGAGGTGTTAATAACCTATATAACCATCCCTCATGTATCCCAATAACCTTAGCTTTATCAATGCTAAAATCCTTTCCCTAAATAAGAAAATTGCAGTCTATAAAAGAAATTATATCCCCTTTATCTTCTAGACAAGAAATATAAAGTATTTTTTTCTTCAAACCTGTAATGAAGGGTATGCTATTGAGATGATTTTTTACACCACCTCCTAGATCCACAGATATAGACTCAATGCCCTTGACTGAATAACTCTTCTTGTCTCCAAGATCCACTGAATGAAAGGTGGTTCCCTTTGATATAGTTTGTAGTTTTCAAAATTATCCTATCATGTGTCTTGAGGCTCCACTATCAATTATCCACATTTTGTTATTTTAAAAAGTACCCGTGATAGTGGAAAAGAATCCCCCATCTTTGACACCTTTTGATATTTTGGAGATGATATTGATAACTCATTCCTTTGCAACTTCCAAGAGACTCCAAAGAGCCTTGAGACCCTTCTTCATGTAGCTTGTCATTAATGAGAGATGATAAAGTGATCTTCCTTCAAGGATGTCTTATTTTAAGAGAGTTACAACAAAGTGATCTTCAAGCAATCCTTCCTTTACCTTAGCTATGATATCATGTTGAGAAATCAATCTGGGTAGAAAGGGTGGGGAAAAATGGAGATCATATGAAAAACATCCCCTATCCACCCCTCCCGCACTCCCACTCTCATAATGGGAGTCAATATGTCTTTCATATTAACTCCCCCCATCCCCACCATCGTATATGAGGGATTTAATATTCAAAACATAACTCCTCATACCTCCATCCTCATATTTGAGAGAGTTAATATGCAAAACATAACTCCCCCTAACCCCGCCTTCATATATGAGTGTGGGTTGTGAGGAGAGTTAATATGTTTTTCATATTAAATCCCCTCACCCCCACCTTCATATAGATGAGGTTGAGGGTGAGGGGAGTTAATGTGAAAAACATAACTCCCCCTACCCCCACTTTCATATATGAGTGTGGGTTGTGAGGGGAGTTAACATGTTTTTCATATTAAATTCCTTCACCCTCACCCTCTCATATATGAGGTTGAGAGCGAGGAGAGTTAATATGCAAAACATATTAACTCCCCCCACAACCACTCTCATATATCATATATATGAAGTTGAGAGTGGGGTGAGTTAAATATGTAAAACATATTATCTCCCCCACAACCGCCCTCATATGAGGTGACGGTGGGGGAGTCAATATGTCATATATACGAGGATAGGAGTTGTAGGAGAGAGTTTATATGAGGGTAGGGGGAATTACTATTGAAAACATATTAACTCCCACCACCATATGATGTTGGGATTAGGGTGAGTTAAATATTGAAAAACATATTATCTCCCCCCACAACCACCCTAATATTAGGGTGGTGATGGGGGAAGTCAATATGTCATATATATGAGGGTGTGAGTGGGAGCGAGTTTATATGATGGTAGCGGTAGGAGGAAACTAATATTGAAAATGTATTAACTCCTGTCTCCCGTTTCTATAGGGGGAGTTCATATGTTTTGTGTATCAACTCCCCTCATACCCCACTCTCATAACTAGCCCCCTCTTCGCGCCCCAGCCCCACATATTAACTCCCCCCATCACCACTCGTATATGAGGGAGGGTGGTGAAAATGAGAGTTATTATGGAAATCATGTTTACTCCCCCCCACCTAATATATAAAGGTGGAGATGGGGTGAGTTAAAATGAGAAACATGTTAACTTCTCCCAACCCCTCCTTTATATATGAAGTCAGAGAGAGTTATTGTGTTTTGCATATTAACTTCCCCCAACCCCACCCTTATATATTGGATGGGGGGTGTGGCGAGTAAATATGATTTTCATATTATCTCCCGAGTACACCCCCACCACCATTATGTGATTTCATATTATTGTCCGCGCCTCCCACACCCCCTCCTCCCTCTCCTATCATAATATAATGAGAGTAAGGGTGGAGGTGAGAGGAGTTAATATGAAAATCATCTTATATTCTCATATCCCCACCCTCACCCTTATTATATTATATCTTTTACATTATTATCATCCCACCCCGCAACCGAATCTCTTATATAATTCACTATATATGAGGCTGGGGCAGGGAAAGGTGCTCTCAAATACTTCTCTGTATATGAGGGCGGAGGTGGAGGGGGGTGGGAATGATTATATTATTTCCCCCCTATTATTATCACCCCCTAGTCCTTATACACTTCTCTATGCATATATTATATTTTTCCCATTATTCCTCCACCACTACCCTGGTCTACTTATCTATGCATTATAGAATTTGTGCACAATTTGTAAAATTTAGACACCTTCCTCATGGATGCACAACCCCTAAAAAATTTGACATGCCTTAGTTGAAGATTTTATATCTTCAACCCTAAGGTGGATTCAAAGTGGATAAACAATCTACCATTTTAACTGAGAACCTTACACCTTCAATCTTAAGTAAGTAAACAAAGTGAGTAAATAATAACTAATTTGAGATTAATATTAATTTAAAATTTAATTAAAAGGCGTAATCTCATTCATATTCCTATATATGTATGTGAAAATAAAAAAATAACAGTGCAATGGTGTAACTATCTCCTTATTATACTTGCCAGAGATAAGTTATATTGCAATCAATTTATCAAACTATATTTGACTGGAATTAATTTGTAAATTTTTGTATGATTGTATAACTGTAAATTTTATTTTATTTTATTTATTTATTTATTTATTTTATTTTTATTTTATTTTATTTTATGTAATTTTAAATTTTTTGTTGATTGTATAACTGTAAATTTTTATTTTATTTTATTATTTATTTTTTATGTTTTTGAAAATTGTTTTCCAATTATGATTGACTACTTAATTTTATTTCTTTAATGCATTTCTCATTCTATTAAAATTATAGTTTAAAATTCAATTTAATATTATATATATATATATATGCCTGGTGCCATAATTTAATTAATTAATTGAAATATAGTTGTCATATCAAGGGTCACACACTTCCACTTCTATATTTTTTTGTAGATTGTTTTTTCAACTCGTAAGTGATAATAACCAACCATATGTTTGAAATTAGAAAAGACTTACATCCTTCTATATCGACTTTTTACAATGGTATGGAGGAGATCAAAAGGATCCTCGAGGGCATACGATACATCTTAGATGATTTAAACTCTAGGATGACCTAGGTGGAACGTAGTGTGACTTTTGACTCAGACTTTGGCTTTGGTTCTCAACCTCCTATTCCAATTGTCATCACCGCACCAACATAAAATATTCCTCAAGGCGATGTCAATGAAGTTTCTCCTCAAGGCAACATCGATGAAGTTTCTTCAATTATTGTCCTAGATTAAGTATTATTGCTCTTGGTCTATTTTGGTTTATGTTTAGTTCTTCTTTTACTCAGGAGTTATGGCAACTTTCATGGTTAACTGGGCTATAGAAGGTCATGGTATTGTTTCCGTTGTCAAGTCCCTAATATCCACTATATGGAATTTTGGATGGGCCACCTTATATTATGCTACTATGCATGTCTTTTTTGGTTAGATGTGATCTACTGGGAACAAATGATAAAGAGTGTATTAGCTTGTACAAAGTCCACACAAAGTTTTCTGAAACAATCTCGTTATAGATGTGAACTTGATTTTCGTATAATATAAATATTATCATCTAGCTTACAAAAAAAAATAGTTTTGACAGTGGAATCAACTAATCACATGGTTTGTCAATTAACTCACTGTCATCGATTATTATTATGAACATAACCCTATCTCATAAATATTGTTTCAAAATTAACTCACCACCGCTAATTATTATTATCAACATTACCTATCTCATGCACGTTGTTTCAAAATTTATATTTTGCGTAAGTGTGGTCTAAAGAGCCCACAAATAAGTCCGGAAAATAATGGAAATTTTGGCAAGATTATGACAAAATCGGCAATTTTTTTTGAATCTTAGTTGCAATAGTCAAACCTCAAGATTTAGAGTGCCTTAAAAGTTCTTAATGTTGCTAAATCCATTTCTACCATCAAAAAAACTATTCAAATACTTAACATCTAATATTTTGAAAAAATCATCCTGTTCCAATAAAAAAACTCTGCCATCCAAAAAAATTGTGGTACCACTATGCAACGTCTTTTTCATAGCCCAGTTTTCGTGAACATTTGCATCTACAATGATGCTTTGCGTATATACAATGATGCTTTATTGGGCAAAGCAATTATAAATATGTTCATTCAAACTTTTCTTTCAGATTCGGTCATTCAAATTTTATATATTTTAAAATTTTTATGAGTTAAACTTGCTATTTGTTATTTTTTAAAGCATTAAAAAATATTTACAATTTTTACTTTAATTTTAGTATTTTTTTTTTGCTGGGCAAAGGCTAAACTATTATATTAAAAAACCAAAAAAGTATTTACAAGAGGTGTAAACCTCTGAGAGCGTGTGTTCAACTCTCTGTCAAAGCTTTCCCTATCAACCTGGATCCTCTGCTTATACAAGCTAGAGGTTACAAAATCATCAACAGAAATAGTTTTTACTGTGACATAATCAGACATAGAAACAAGAAATTAACCCAGTCCACAAGACACATTACAAAACACAGTGGTTCCATGCAGCGTTGCGTCAATTGCTGCCCGCCTCCTAATGAAACTGAACCAAAAAGGAAAAACATCATGCGCCTGAGACCATAGGCTTACCCTTGACGCTTCTGCCATTACTTGTTCTCCTTCTTCCGCTCCTCAGCTTCATGTTCCAGTTCACGCTTCTTTCGATCCTCTGCTGCAAGTTCCGGGTCACGCTCCCAAGTCACCTCCATCCCTTCCGGAAGGTCTTCGAGACGATCAATACCAAGCGGCAGTTTAAGGTACAGAGTGTAGTCGAAAGAGTCCTCTGTCTCCTCATTCCTTATCTTGCTCTGAGGGGAGGAAGGCTTGCTGCTTTGAACCTCCATTAGAGCCTCCGGTGGATTCTCAGAAGTAGCCATGGGCTCTTTTCCTTTGGGGCTGCCAATTTCCTGTAAAGCTTCAGCTTGCTCTGCCGAGTATCCAAGGGTGCTCTCCTCATCCATCCTGCTCTGTAACTCAGTGCTGTAAGAACTGTCAGCTGAATCCTTTAACTTAGTTGAATTGTCCGAGGAGGGAGGCGTCTTTTCCTCTATTTCAGCCTTCCAGCTACCGTCCTCCTCATCCTCCTCAGAAAAAATGACAGTAATCATGGCTTTTACCACAGGCTTATTCCTCCTTCGACGGTAATGAAGAGTCACGGTCTGCACTGAATTGCTTATGTCTGAACCAGAGTGCTCCAAGTCACAGGAGGGTGGCGAAGCAAAAGCCAGTGGTGAGATGCGCCTCGGGCTTGATTGGCCCCTGCCTCTTGTGCCGCCCCGCTGCCCAGAATTGCGCCCCCTGCGAGGCCCAAGATACCCAGTGCGAGGAGCCATAATGAACCCAAGATGCCTAGCTGCTCTCTGAGGACGAAGCCGAGCTTCCTTATGCCTCCGTCTGCTAGTAAGAGTTCCGATGGAGAGGTTTCCTCGATGGCCCAGCAACCCAACGGCCAACGTCAAATTCTCCTTAGAAGAATGAGGACAAACCGCAAGAATTGGACAGGGGATGGACTCGAGGGTGGGCTTGCTGCCCTCAGAGCCTCCCTCCTCAGCTCTGACCTTAACTGCTAACCTCTCAATACTAGAGCCGAACTGCAAACAGAGAATGAAGAATGTATGCACCATTTTGAGATAACTGGCATCGATACCTTGGGAATTCAATTGCATTGATGAGCCATTAAGGCTCGTAAATTCTCTTGGGGCAGAAGCCAGCCCAGAACCCATGGCGACCACCTGTCTGAGGCATGGCGACTTGTACTCGGCGCGTGGGTGACGCATGAGCTTAAATGCGTATAGTAACACCCGCATCCGGGTTTAATTTTAGTATTACTACCTACAGTTTGTAGCATTAATTAATGTTCATACTCTGATTATTGAAGAATAAGCCAGCGAGAAGAAAAGGGTAGTAGCTTAATTTCTCTTTACAAACTTGGAGTTATATATATATATATATATATATATATAATATATATAATATATATATTATTAATTATATATATATATATATAATTATATAATATATATATATATATATTAATTTTATATATAATATATATATATATATTATATTTATATTTTATTATATTTTTTTTTTACCTTTGAGTTACAGAAAAATCATAATAATTTATAAATATACTTTATTAAAAAAAACCAAATATATAAATAAAATTTTAAAATAAATTATTATTATTATTATTTTTTAAATTCCATCAATTAAATTTAATCTCATTAAATATTATTTTATGTGTAAAGTGGGAAATTGACAACTAGTATCTTTAAACTATAAGTAATCAAGAGAAGTGGAGAAAATCAGAGCAGCAATAAATGAAGGGAAAAGGGTATGGTTGTACAATGATAAAGCAATTATTGCAGTGTTTGGGCCTCTGAGCAAAATAGGGCAACAAGCTGGCAGTAAAGAAAAAGTATAGAATTCGATGATAGGGAGGAAAACAACAAGATCAACATGGATGAAAAGGGGCGAAGACTCAAATTTGAGTCTTATTGTGCCAAACTATGTAGTAGTCAAATCCTACCCAGGTCTACCTAAGTTTAGTTTGTTGAAATTGTTGAGGTTACCCTTGGAGGAGGAGACCTTGCTTAGGGTCTATTGCGGAAGGTAGAGACATAATTTGTCTCACGGAAACTCATGAACATGATGGTTGCAAAACTTCTGTGTTTGATGGTTTTTTGAAGTTCACAGTTTGGAACAAGGTAGCAGAAAATGGCAAAGGGTATGGGGGAATACTAGTTTTAGTGAAAGAAAAGGAAGACTGTCACATTCAATTAATTAAAGAAGATGCGAATAAACAATATTTATGGTTCAAAATATTAGAGAATGAGAATCACATAAGAATTGCAACATGTTATTTTGCCCCTCAAGTATCAAAAGCTTACAAAAATAAGGGGCTAGACAACAAGGATCCATATGCAGCTTTAAAGCAAGATATTGCCATGTACTCTCAACAGGGAGAAGTTCTTTTAGTGGGAGATTTCAATGTTAGAACATCAAATCATCAAGCTAGTATTTTTTTTTGTAAAGAGGATCACAATCATATTTGGCTCATTGAAGAGGAGAATCCCCAATAGGTAATATGTTCAAAAGATGACAAAGCTAGCAATCATTTTGGAGAGGAGTTGCTTACACTGTGTAGGGATTTCAACTTAATTATTTGCAATGGTCTAGATAGCTGGAAAAGGTTTGGGAACTTCACTTGCAACACATACAATGGGGCAAGTGTCATTGACTATGTGATGTGTTCACAAAGCTTGATAGAAAAGATAGATGAAGTTAAGATTGGAGAGCATATTTGGGACTTAAAATCATACCATAACCCAATTTATATAAAGTTATCATGGTTAGAAGAAAGAGAGAATGGGAGAAAAACCCAATGCTCTCGGCAATCACTATCAAGGGTCAAAATTCTTCTAACACAAGAAAATTGTACTATCTTCAAGGCAATGTTAGAGAGATTAATTCAGAAGGAGAAAACTGGTTTCAAAGTTTCAACATTCATTTGTTAACTAATATAATCCAAAGTGCACTTGAGAAGTGCAAACGAGCAAAAAATAGGAAATCAAAATCAAATTGTTTTCCTGTAAATGCTTGGTTTGATGAGAACCTTGAAAAAGGAAAGGAAGGAGAAGATGAATGTAAAATTATATAATTAGATTCTAAAAATGAAAAAAGATGAGTTCATGCAAACAAGGCAAGAAGAGTTAATATATCTAAGAAAGAATAACCCAAAGCTTTTCTGGTAGGAACTTCAACCAAGGAAGAAGCAAATTGAAAATAATATTACAGCCCAACAATGGTTTGAATATGAAAAGAAACTCTATGAGAAAGAATCAGAGGCAAAGCCTCCCTCTAGGATTAACACAACTACAAAGCTCTTCACATTACATGAGGTGGAGATTGAAATTAAGAAGCTGAAAACAGGAAAGGCAAAGGACTTGGTTGAGCTTCAAGCAGAGTATCTAAAACAGGGAATGAACACTCTTGCACTGCACATCATGGAAATATTTAACAACATCATTCAGTAAGGATTCCCAACGGACTAGACAACTAGCCTAGCAATACCCCTTTTTAAAAGTGGAGACATTAATAATCCTTCCAATTATATAACCATTATGATCAATCCTTTGTTTGGAAATCTTTTCAGCAGGATGGTAGAAAATATAATCAGTAAGTGGGAAGAAGTAAAAGAAAAGAGGGCAAGAGGACAAGCGGGTTTTAGGCCGAAGCATTCTACAGTGGATCATGGTATCACGTTGAGACACATTGTTGAAAAGGTTTGGGAGGACAAAGAAGAAGCATTATGTTGCTTTGTTGACTTCAAAAAGGAATTTGACACAGTCCCTAGAGATAAGTTGTGGCGTATAATGGAAGAACTTGAAATTCCTTTGCATTATAGAGTTGTTGTCCATATACTTTATGAAGAAGTGAAAGTCAAAATTAGAACCTCAACAGGTATTTCAGAAAACTTTAGAAGTAACATTTGAGTCAAGCAAGGTTTCCCTCTATCTCCTACTCTTTTTGGCTTATATATTGATAAAATAGAAGAGTTGATAAATCCGCAAGGTGGAGATGGTGTTCAGTTGGGGGAGGTTGTGATAAAGCTTCTTTCATATGCAGATGATCTTGTATTGATTCCTAAATCGGCCCATGGATTGAAAATGCACCTATATGCCCTTGAGCATTTTTGTAGAGAAGTGGGGATGCAATTCAATACTAGCAAGACCAAAATAATGATTTTCTCTAATAAAAGGAAGCAGAGCCAACATACGTTCTTCTTTGAAGGCAACATTCTTGAAGAAGTAAATGAGTACAAGTACCTCAAGATTGATTTCAACAACAAACTTAACTGGGAGGACTGTAGAAATAAGAGAATTTTAGGAGGGTGGAAAGCATCATATGCTCTTCAAAACATATGTAGAGAGGCAGAGTTATGGGATTGGAAAATGACTAAAACACTTTTTGGACTCCAAGTTTGTCCAGTGATGTTATATGGGTGTGAATTGTGGGCTAGCGGCACCCCTGTCTCAAAATGGAAACAAATTGAGAAAATCCAAAAATGCTTGATCATGAGCAAGTTCAAAATAAATAAATAAAATTGATATCTTATGAGATAATGTTGAATGAAACAGGAGAAACTCCCATCGAAGCAATTTCTATGGTGCGGCTCATAAAATATCTAAAAATAATTAAACAAATGGGAGTAGGTAGATGCCCTAATGTTATCTTCAATGAAGGCATGAGTGAAAGAAAGAAAACATGGATGAAACAAAACTACAAATAGATGCAAAAATGAAATCTCTACCTCAATGCTTGTCCAACAAATATCAAGGAGCTAAAGGATTTTGTTATGGAGAAGTTTTGTAAAGGGGTATGGGAAAAAGAGTTGGGTAGAAAGAAGAAGTACTACATGGAGGAATTCAACCCTATGTGTGATCTACAACAAAAAGAGTTCATTGGAGCTAACATTCCGTGGAAGGAAAAGGTTCTTATTGCTCAATTAAGAACCGACTCACATCAACTTCGGTGTGAAACAAGACGATGGAAAAGGCCTAAAGAAGCTTGGGAAGAATGGGTGTGTACATTTTGCATGTCCGGGGCAGTGGAAATGGAAAAACATTTCATTTTGGAATGTGATGCATTCAAAGACATCAGAGAAAGTTATGGGAATATGCTAGCATCGTTTTCTTGGCATTGACTTTTCAGTGAGGGGATTGTTGGAAAGTTGGGCTAGCTCATCATCAATTTTAACAAGAAAATGATTGAATTGCAAAAGATGAAAAGTAGGAAGTAATAGTCCCATAGACTATTTTTAGTCTCGTGGACGTTAAAATATCATTTCATTTCAATAATCTACAAACAATTTCAATCTTTCCTCGAGGCATCCAATATCTTTATGACACCAATAAGTTTAAAAATAAAAATATTGTTTTTTTCTATTGATAGCCTAAATCTTTTTTGAAATATTGACATAAGACGCAGATACTAAAAAGCAACATTGTCTTTTGGCATAATATGTAGATACAAAGTAGCAACATTGCATATTACACTTGTTCTTAATGAAAAATTCACATGATATTATTTTTGTTGTGGTAAATTATGAATTTAACAATAAGTAAATATCTTATATAGAATGTAATGAGATGAGAATGGATAAATTACCTTATATGGAATGGAATGATTTATGAGTACAATATATTGTACCTTGTGATTATCAAAATAGATGTTACGATTATTGATGAAGTCATGAGCATAGTTTTGTTGGTGTTTAATGTACTTTATGATTATTAAAATTGAAATTGATATTAAGATTGTTGAAAATAATTTTTATAATTATTAAAATTACGTGGATACATTATTTTACTATGAATTTCAAGTTGTGTATAAAATATTGTGATTTTTTCCTAATTCAAATCCAAATCAATATAAAAAGTATTTTAATAAGTTTTGTAATTATTAAAATAAGGTGGACATAATTTACTTAATTTATTTGGCTTATTAAAGTTTTTTAATTTTATTTTATCAAACATGGTCATAATTTTAGTGAACCTATTTGAATTTTATTATGCATTGTTATGGTTTCAAGTTTTAAATGTTAATAATTTAACCTAGAAAAGTAAATGTTAATATCAAATGAATGAGAATTTAGCATTTAGTTGATTGTTTTATAAAGTAGATAAATCCCCAGTTTACTATGACGATTGAGATGAAAGAGTAATCATGTTTTTTCCTTGCTCCACAAATGTTCAGTTTTTAAAGTTTTTAACATGTATATTTTGTATTTATTTTTAAACTCATTTTCTATCCATTTCAATGACTATATCACCATTTAAACATGGTATTTGAGACTTTTGATAGAAGTTTTGATTTAGAGACCCATATTCTCCCAAATTATGTCTCTTCTTCAAATCTTGGTTGACTTTTGGTGCTTCCCAAATTTTTATCTCGAGGATTCATGGTTTTCTTCATATTTGTACAAATTGATGCATTTGGTGTCAATTTAACCATACATATGACTTTAGATTGGTCTTGGTCCATTAAAACTAGACTTAATTTGCCTCAAACATGGAGTATTTTATCTAGTATATGTGAACCATCCATTTTGTGTTGGGTACTTTTGAAATTTGGTTTTTCCAAATTATAGAAAATGGTATTTATGCTAATAAATCTTGATTTGTATATTTTAGTAGGAGGATATGCTAAGATTGGCTTCAAAGATATTTTGGATTCAAAACCCATTTATTATAACTCAATTAATTAATTTTTTGAAATCATTAGCCTCATTTATTGGACCTTCCATGTGGCATGTGTATCACATCATTACCACATGGTATAAAATCCATGTAATCAATTTCCTCGTCATGCCGTGTTTCACCCATGCCATGTTGTTAGTGCCACATCAACACCATGTGATGTGTCTATGATGTCAGCGTTACAAACTCAATAGGATATATGTCACTCCCAAAGAGTGCCACATCGTCAAGAGATACAATGGCACATTAGATTGTATAGTGTCACATCATCAAGGCTACAATGCAACATCAACACTCATATAGTGTCATTCTAGCATTAGGTTATGCTAAATTTTGTACATTGTGGTGCCCTCAATATGAATGCCTTGTCAAAAACCACAACATGAAACTATGGGGATTTATAGGCATAATTCCATTGGTCATCTTTAAATGACCATACTTTCATATATGATGTTCATATAGCGTGTTTTATTTGCCATTGGGTGTTTTCACACATCATTAAACCTATAGTGCCATATTAGTGCTCATATACTACCACATTAAAATTTCAACAGTGTGGCATTCTCCATACTAATTCCTTATAATGGTCACATCAAAAAACTGTGGATTTACAAGAAGTATTTCATTGGCCATTTAAATGGCAATACTTTCATATATGATGTCCATGTGGTTCATTTTTATGTCCTCTTGACACAAGTGAACTTGATTTCTTTAACTTTCACTTTCTTTTGTTTCAAAGTTTACATCTTGCATAAAATCCGAGGGATAATCTCATTATTCAAATTTCTTGGGGGCATCGCCTTTCATTTACTTTCATGATTGGAAATTGGTTATATTAGGGTGCTTCTTTTCTAATATTGATTATAAGATGCAATCTGAGAAAAAATTAATAGTGTTGGACTAATTACGCTATGAGACCTAGGAATAAGAATAGAATCACAGAAATTTACACAAAAAAATAGATTAAACAATGTTTCTATTTTTTTCTTTTGTACAAGGGCGAATTGGTAACTAGACCACATAAACTACCGCACCACTAGAGATTGCACCACATTACTGCCACTATAAACCCTTGGCATGATATAATATCCCAAAAACCATATTAGGTCGTGATCTAGTTAGTATTCGAATTAAGGTGAGCAACATCAATATTGTTAATCCCAAACACTTGGGCTGCTCCTAATGGGTGATTGAATAGTGTTTCCATTACTATGTAAAACATTTATACATTGTTTAATATAGAGAGACAAAAGTAAAAAGCTCTATATCTACCTATTATTCCTCACTCCATCCTCTTACTCCAGTGTCTACAAAATACAAGCCTTAATTCTTGTTCTCTTGCATCCCACAATTGTTAAGACTCAATATCCTCCCTAGCACTAGCATTCATCTTCATGTCTCCTATAAGGTTTACATCACAAGCACCTTCGATCTTCCTCTCTTGCACCACAATAACACCAAAACCTCCCCAAGAAAATTGAAAACATAGAATTATGAGTATTGTTACCCACCAAAAAGTGGGAAACCCATAGGATAATTTTCTTCTCCCCCTTGGACGGCCAACAAACCTATATGATCAACACATGATAATCATACCAAGATCCCCCACTTCTTGCTCCAGTCATATTTCTCTCTCCAGTTTGGCATTCCTTCTTGAAGGAAGGTGGGTCATCCATCAACAAGTAATTTAACCATTTTTGCAATCATTTTCTTTCACTTAATGTTATGGGTATGATAATATGGTTCAAGGGGAAAATTAGTTGACTAACTGATCATAACTATAATCTTGTTCCCTCACTCCACCTGGAAGTTTGGTCTTTGACTCTAGTCCAGTGGGACCTCCTTTGAGGACTTAGGGTTTTAGGAATGGCACATGGGGAGGCTCTAATTAAAGTAGCATGTCCATGATATTCCATACTTTCCACTTTCCATCTTTTCCTTTATTCATCTCTATTCTTTGGGTTGGTGGTCATTGATCATCGATATTAGCACCCTTTCGTCCTCATCCTTGATTATGGGCCTAGAATACTTTTCTCTAGAATTTGATGCAACTAAAAGGAAGATAAAGAATATGAAATCCACAATGAAAGAAAAAATGAAAAATGCAAAAGATGGTTGGGACATTTGATAAGTGCATGGGACAAATCCTAACATGAGCTCCACCCCACTCATTAGCGATCACTTACTTCCTCAAACACATGATGCTTTATCCATAAAAAGAACTATTTTATTGTCCCAACCTTGATGGGAGATAAACTAACTCATCATTAAGGGGTAGTGGAAAATCTCAAAAGAAATCTTGTGCTCGTGACCTATGTACCCAAATAAATATAAATCATTAAGAAGTGAAAGGTGCACCAAAGGGGTGGAAAAAGAAAGTTGAGGAAAGGAGTAACTAATTCCTCCACAATTTCTCCCTCCTTACATATATACACTCAAGGTTTTGGACCTCCATTAGTTTATCACATTACTATGGCACCTTACCCTCAAGTCTCACTTTACAACCACCATTCTCACACATGCCTATGGATTTATAAATTGAATTGGGACATGTAGTTTCACCTTGGGGGTTGGAAACACCTAATAGGGTTATATAACTAATATCCCTAACATTAAGAGGTAACCTATTAAGAGTGTGAACTAGTCCTTTTTCGATACATGGGAAAATATGTGACTTTTCTATAGTGTGAATTCTTGTGAACATGGCCTTTTGTAAAGATATGTTTTTATGAGATTGAAAGAAGTGCTTTGGATAATTTTGTAAGTTTCATGCTCTATCTTGTATATTTTGCATATTGTATGTGTGGAGTAGGGATTTTATTTTATGACATGACTAAATGCTAGATCTATTTTGAAATATTGCTCCATTATAGCATGCAATTTTTTTCTCTTGAATCCTACAAGGAAACTATGATTGTGCATTCCTTATATTTAATTTCTCCCCGCACAAGGAAAATGGTCAAGGTTTTAAATGCGGATTCCATAATCATCCCTCTTACTTTGTTAAAACTTTTTCATGGAATTTTATCCCTAGAAGACTCCATTAAGCCCATTTAGGATAAGTCACTAATCATTATTGTGGTTATCATGTCAGATCGAGAGAGTAACTCCATGAATGAACCATGTTTTTGCATTAAGAGAAAATATAGATATACACAAGGATATGGAGACTATTGGGATTCATCTCCCAATGTCTCTTCATCTTCCAATGTCATTTATTTTCTATTTACGATATTTACATGATTTTTCCTAATCCCAAAGATTAGATGTCAACATGCCCCCCCTAATGTGAAGGGATGGTGGTGAGTCCAAGCATTATTTCGAATCTTTCAAACTTTTCTCTTCCAAGCACTTTGGTGAAGATGTTTGCAATCTTCTCCTTTGTGGAACAATGTTGTAGGTGGATTGTCTTGGCCTGTACATGACGTTGAATTAGATGATACTTTGTATTGATGTGCTTGGTTCGATCATGGAACTTTGGGTTCTTGGCCAACTTTATTGCATAAGTGTTATCAATCAAAAGAGGAGTTGAATGCTCTTGTTTCTCCTGCAAATCTTTCAGAATCTTCCTAAGCCACACAATTTCCTTCGTTGCTTCAGTTGTTTCCACATATTCTTCCTTGGTTGTGGAATTTGCTGGAACTTATTGTTTGCACGACCTCTAGGAGACAACTCTTGATCCAAGACTGATAACATAACCTGCAGTAGATACTATGGTTTCTTTATCTCCATCAAAATCTGAATCAGAGTATCCAATCAAGCTGAAGTCGTCCACCTGTGTATACTTGAGTCCAAATTCTTGAGTTTGCTTCAAGTACTTTAGAACTCTTTTTGCAGTAGACCAATGACCCTCACAAGGATTTTGCATAAACTTGGAGAGGATTCCAACAACATTGGAAATGTTTGGTCTGTTGATAGTCAGGTAGTTGAGACTTTCTATGAGTTGTCTATACTTTGTTGCATCCTCAAATTCTTTTCCTTCAGTGGATGTGAGCTTTAAATTATGTTCCATTGGAGTGGTCAAAGGATTGCACTCATCCATGCCAAAATTGTTCAACAAATCTCCAATGTACTTCTTCTGAGAGAGAAATATAAATTTAGGATGTTGGGTTACTTCAATACCAAGATAATAGTGAACATAGCCCAAATATGTCATTTCAAAAATTTTCCTCAGCTCTTTCTTTATGGATGCAATGTAATTCTCATTGTTCCCTGTCATCATAAGAACATATACATACACCACGAGGTATACAATTGTTTTTCCAACTTTCTTGATAAACAAAGTGGTATCATCAAAATCATAGCGCTTGAAATTGAGTTTTAGAAGATGCTCAATCAATTTCTCGTACCAAGCTCACGGTGCTAGCTTAAGGCCATAAAAAAGATCTGAAAAGATTACATATTTTATGTTACCGGCCCTTCACAACAAATTCTTCTGGTTGAGACATAAAGACATTGTCTTTAAAATCTCCATGCAAGAAAGAAACTTCTACTTCCATTTGATGGACTTTCCAACCTTTTTGAGATGCCAAGGCAAAAAGAGTTTGGATGGTAGTGCATTTTTTTGTGGGGGGGAAGTCTCCTCATAATTGACCCCTTCCTTCTATGAAAAACATGTTGCCACAAGCATAGCTTTATGCTTGTCAAGTGAGCCATTTTCTTTATACTTGTTCTTGAAGACCCACTTACATCCTATTGGTTTGGTTTCCAATGGAGGATCAACCAACTTCCATGTGCCATTATTTATCAAAGCATCATATTCTTTCTGCATCGCTTCTTTCCATTCATCATGAGAAGTGGCTTCTTTGAAGGAAGTTGGTTTGAAATATGTAGAAAATTTTAGTTCACAATCATAAGAAACATCCATATCAACAAGTGAATTAGAATCGTCTACATCACCTCCATTCTGTCTAGAAGAGATTATTGTCCCTGTCTTCCCAACCTCATCAGGACAAACACTTTCAAGTTTCTTTGTGAGCTATTTTGAAGGACCTTTCTGAGATTGCCTAGGCTTTTCAATTAACTGAGATGAGACTGAATCAATATTTAGCTTCCCAATTCTCTCAATCACATCACTCAAGGTGTCTTATTGAATAATGGTTGGAGCTTCATAAGGAGGAGAGTGCTTTAGAAGCAGATTCCACAAATTGATCCAGTATAGGAATCCCCCTTCAAGATGTGGAATCTCATTATCAAACTCTTGAAAAGACTTTGCATACTCGAATTTACCCAAGCGATCAAGTTATCGCTCAACAACGTTGTCAGTCTTGGATGATTCAAGAAAGATCACATCTCTATATATTGTAAACTTCATATTTACTTCATCATACAGATGATATTATTTGAAGGTATCTGATTACACCAAGAAGATACATTTTCGACTCCTTCCACCGAGTTTGTTTTTTTGTTCCTTAGGTATCAAAGTATAACAGGTGGAACCAAAAACCCTAATATGCCTCACTGAAGGAATGTGACCATACCACATTTCATAAGGACTCTTGTTTTTCATAACATGAGATGGAAACCTATTCTTTACATACACAACACATATAACTGCATCAGCCCAAAACATTAGTTTAACATTCTTTGTTCATTGTTTCAACTACATCGTTTTGTTGAGAATTATAAGGCATAGTTGTTTGATGTTTGATCCCATGTTGGCGAAGATAGTTTTCAAATTCATTTGAAGTATATTATTTTCCATTATCAATACGAGTAGAGCCAATGATATTGTGCATCATTTTCAATCCATGTATGAAAGTTCTTGAATGTTTAAAAAGTTTCAAATTTGTTCTTCAATAAATAAACCCAATACATTATGGTGTAGTCATCAATAAATGTCATCATATATTTATTACCATTTGCAGAAGGAACATGAATTAGGCCACACAAATTAGAATGAATGAGTTGAAGCTTTCTATGTGCTTTGGAATGAGAATCATGAAATGATTGTTTGTTGTGCTTTCCTAAGATACAAGCATCACGTTACTTAAATTTCCTAGGAATTGTAGGCAAACTAGTAACACCATTTTTCTTCAACAAATGAAGGTTGTCATAGTTCAAATGTCCAAATATAGCATGCGATAAAAGACTTGATGTAAGTGTACCTTAATTGTAGTGAGAACTATATGAAAATTTGTGTGCATGAGCAAAGGTTCCTTGCAACTTTAGAAGTCTTTCTTCTTCTATCCTAGTCATGACAAGTGAGTTGTCTGATACTTTTCTGACCTCAACCTTGCCATCCAATATGTGAATGGAGCGTCCTTGCTGGTGGATGTGGACCAAAGATAGCAAGTTTCTCCTCAACTCTGGGAGGTAGAGTATATCATGTAGAAGAAAGTTTGGAAGACCGGACAATTTGAGCCTGATGGTGTCAAGCCCTGATAGGTTATGTTTTGACTTGTTTGCAAAGTAGAATGCTCCATCAACATTTTCAGCAAATTCTTCAAACAAATATATTTTGAAAGTTGTGTGGCAAGTTGGTCCTGAATCAAGAAACCAAGCATATTTCCATGAACCAAGTGAAGCATTAAATAAGTCTCCAGTTACTCCAATGTTGCAATGTGCCACAACATAATGAGTGGACTCGAGTGCTTTTCCTTTCCCTTTATCTGATGATTTTCATTTCTCTTCATCTCTTTCCTATCTAATCTCATCCCATGAGAGATTACATGTAGAAGCATTGTGACCATTTCTATTACAACATATGCAACGAGGATAAGACCTTTCTCCTTGGAAAATTTCCCCCCTACCTCTAAAATTCTTCTTTCCATGTCCTTGTCAGCTACCTCTTCCTCTAGAAGAATCTTGTGCATGATTCTTCTCTTTCTATGTAAGGCACACAACTTCTTCAAAAGACTGAGGAGTTGTCTTCTTCCCACAACCCTTCTATCTTTCACCAAACTTATTCTCAAGCGAGTCAAGGGAAATCTCCTTAAGTTTTCCACTTCCTTGCAATGATTCATGGTAATGTGAATAAGTGGGATATAGTGCTTTGGCATAAGTTGTGATGGGAAAATCCATTTAACTCCAATAGCTTCAATATCATGCATTATGGTTCTTATTTATGATGCTAAGGCAAGAGGGTCATCATTTTTCAACTCAATATTGAACAACTTGATCATCAATTGAACAACTTAAAGCTCAGAGTGTGAGTCATATAATTCCTTCAACTTCTTTAAAGCTTAAAAATAATTTGAAAATGGAGAAATATTACGACTCACCTCTTAATTTATTGATGTTGCAATCAAAACATAGGCCTTGTTGTTCTTGTTTTCCCAAATGGAAAGCTCCTTGTCAGAATTGGGCTTCTCAAGAAGATTTCAAACTCCTTTCCACAATTCATTAAAAATAAAGGTGTGTTTTATCTTCCTGGACCACTCGTGGTACTTCTCTTTCCCAGTGAGAACTACACCCACTATAGAGATGAATGAATGCATCATATAATTCTGAATTAAGCCTAAAATAAACTTACAATAAAAACCGATGTGTATCTGCAACTAATTAATTAACATACAATTATATCTTCAAATAAAAATACAAGATCTCAAATATATCCTCCAATATATACCTTGGTATATGTAATTTCATACCATATAATATATGGCCATTACAAAATAGAACTCAAAAAATTCATATGCCATTATTTATAGGTCACCACATTACATGGATATGCCATGACCTTTCCTTTTTTTTTTTTTAAATCTATTATATGCCATGTCCATTATATATCACGGCCTTTAAAAAAGCCAACACATTTATACAACATCCAAAGTATATAACACTATGGAAAGCCAACAACATATAAAACTATATAACAAAACATAAAAGGATATTCAACCGATGCAACATATAAAACAATGGCCTTCAAAACAAAACATTCAACGCATAGGCCACATACCAAGTCAACTCTTCATACCATGCAACCTTTTGAAAGAGATCAATGCAGCAGTGACTTGAATGTACATACCATGGTCAATGCCTATACCAAATCCATTGCATACACAACATTGTGATACCTGCGTGCCATCAACATCCCACTGGGCGTGCCATCACAATTTCATCCTCTAGCGCAACCTTCACGCTCAACGCACCATCACAATTTCATATACGCAATAACAAACTTATAATTCATAGAAATCCAGTCCACTAAGCATGAAGTTTTTCATGGGGAGAGGGTTTTCTTTCTTGTTTCTCTTGACAATCATATTCTTTAATTCAAAGCAGGAATGTGGAGATTGGGTGTAGGTTAACACAATGTTTAACTCACTCAAGGCAAAGAGAAGTCTCAACCAACGCATTCAACAACAAGCCACATGATTCGACAAAGATGGTAGTCTGCAGAAATGTAGAAGAGAGGCAGGAAGGAGTTATGGGACAGAGGAAAACTAAAAATGGGGCTGGCTTTAATACCATGTTAGACTCAGAGAGTAACTCCATAAATGAATTGTGTTTTTGCATTAAAAGAAAACATGGATATATACAAGGAGAGGGAGACTATTGGGATTCATTTCCCAATGTTTCTTCATCTTTGAGTGTACTTTATTTTCTATTTACAAGATTTACATGATTTTTCCTAATCCCAAAGATTAGGTGTCAACAGATCACCTACAAAATTTATTAAATTTACTCTTCGTTTTGTTGGGTTGTGTTATATTCTTTCCATGACTAGCCCACGTAGTTAACCGGAGGGGGTAGAGGGGGCGCAGAGCCCCCCCTTCGTTGCACCGATTGCGTAGCGGGGGGGTCACAGGGGTTTTGAGGGGTGCAGGTAACCCCCTTCTATGGGGTCCGGGGTAGCGCCTCGGAAAATTTTGTTTTTTGGACCCTATATTAGGTTGGGCAAACCTACCTATGGTTTTGTGCATGTTTTTCGCACATGGTTTTGGACGCAATGGTTTTCGGTCCATGGTATTGGATGCTTCGGCATGTTATAAATATGCATTGTAACATTGAAAGGAATGTAATGAAAAATCAAGCTGGTAGTCCCGGTTTTGGGATCCAGGGGAAAATCTCTGTGTATATGTGTTTTATGTGTTATGCTCTCGCATTGTTTATTTTCTGTGTTTTAGAATTCGTATGCAAGTAATTTATGTACAGGGTTAAAACCTACACTTTTCCTTGCTCTAGAAGTATATGGTTAGTTGCTAAGGTAATAGGATAAAATTCAACATAAAAGTAGCCTTGTGTTGATGTTTGTGGTTCATAAGTTAGGAGTTGCATCAATAAATCAAATCAAATCAAATCTATCATTGTTGCATGGTTAATCATTCCTTCTTAGGGTTGAAGTCATCCCTATTTGCTGCTTATGTTTAAATTGTAGCTATGATTAGTCTTCATATTTATTATCATTGTACTTGAGAAAAACAAAAATATTATTGTTTCTAGCATGTTCTTCATGATTTTGATTTGGTCAAAATGTAAAAAAGAAAATTATTATTTTTATAATTTAAAGTGGCTCCACAAGTGCTATGTTGGCTCTTTTAGATGGTCAAGTCAACTCTCATTCATATCACATGATGGCTAGATGGCTTTCCATGAAAATATCTCATTCAGATCACATGATGGCTAGATGGCTTGAAATGAAACTCTCTCATTCAGATCACATCATGGCTAGTTGGCTTGCCATGAAACTCTCTCATTCAGATCACATGATGGTTGGTTGACTTGCCTTGAAACTCTCTCATTCAGATCACATGATGGCTAGTTAGCTTTCCTAGAAACTCACTCATTTGAATCACGTGATGGCTATATAGAGACGTTAATTCACTCTCCTTTGAATATAATTGGAACGCACACACCTTACTCATTGTCTCTCCTATGTGAAGTGGTCCAAGATCTGTAGATCTTCTCATTACATTTATGATATGAAATTAGTGATTAGAGATATGGTCATTATACTTAAGATCTAAAGTCATAGGTTTGATATTTTCTCATTATACTTATGATCTGAAGTTAGAAGTTCAATATATGCTTATCTTAATTGTGTTTTGAAGTATGGTATTCAAGATATGCTTATCATCATTGTGATCTAAAGTCTGGTATTCAAGATCTACCTAATATCATTGTGATATGAAGTTTGGTATTTGAGATCTGATTATTATCATTGTGATCTAAAGTTTTGTATTCAATATCTATTATCATCGTGATCTGGAGTCTGGTATTTAAGATATGCTTATTATCATTGTGATATGAAGTTTAGTATTCAAGATCTACTTATTATCATTGTGATATGAAGCCTGGTATTCAATATTTGCTTATTATCATTATGATCTAAATTTTGGTATTCGAGACCTGCTTATTATCATTTTGATCTGAAGTTTGGTGTCTGAGATCTACTTATTATTATAGTGATCTAAAGTTTAGGTCTAAGATCTGAGCCTAGATTCAAGTTATAATCTAAATGTGATATTATTCAAGGTCCGAGCTTCAGGAGGTCTATCATCCAAGCTTTGTCTATTGTTATATGATGAGATGATCAACCTCTTGGTGGTGAACTCATTAGACACTTTATTGGACAACTTCGTGACATTGAGTTGTAGAGATTTACATTAGAGACTTAGCATTTTTGGACGCCATCTTGTGGTTAGTATTGTCTATGTCATGATGTATTGTTTAAAGATCTATTTAAGGAATAGCTTGGTTGGGTTTCCCCCCTTGTGGGGTTTTCCCCTGGTCTTTGACCTAAACATTAGTGTCTCTCATTATTTGTGCATTGTGATCTCCTCTTTTCTTTACTGTTATTGGTTGAATTTCTAAAGTGTAATTATTTGATGAATAAGAATAAAATTGTAAAGAATATCTAATAAATTCATAAATAGTTGTCAATAGTTCATAAATAATGTTAGTACACTTTGTACTTTATTTCTCAATAGCGTATGTATGTTTTCCAGCCCTAAATTCCCATTAGGTAACCCTAGTCCTAGGTCTTTTGGAAATCCTTTGTTCCCTTTTGTTGATTATCCTTGGAAGGCGTTTTATTTAGCTTATAGATGACATTGTGCACCATATCACTGCAAACCAATCAAACCCTAACTTATAAAAACCATACCTTTCATAAAAGAATAAAGTATTTGAATTATGGCATAGAATATCCAAGCTCTTTCAACACTTTATACCAAATTATAGACCTCTTATCCTTCGCTTTGAACCATAACATTATAATATCCTTTAGGTGATGTAGGGAAGCCTCACTTTTGGTTAAACACCACTAAAGAGCAAAATAAATTTTGAGGTGACAGTGACAACCCTTTCTCTTGTTTCCATAAGGTCTAGCCAATTGTAGCAAGGCTTTGCACTAGGCTTATTAAATTTTGCAATAACATTTTTGGTGTTGTTGCTAGGGAGGAGTTGATACCCTCTCCTAAATATCTGAGGTGCATGCTTCAATAGTTTCCAATGATAGCGTCACAAATCCAATGATAGAAATTCTCATGTAGGGACTCCCATAGCTAGTTCTAATACCTTATCCTCTTGTAGTAGGTCAAAGGAACCATTGCTCCTAGAAAGGGAACTACTCGTAAGACCATTTCGTCCTCATCTTTCCCCATAGTGTTTCCTTCCCCTATAGTTAGGAACTGTTAAATTTTCTTGGGGTTGGATTGTGCCTTATAAAATTGTACCAAACAAATGAGAGAAAATAAGGGATTAGCTAGGGTGGGAACATCACTACTGAAACCAATCAAAAGAAAAAGGGGTCTTAAAACCCTTAGAGCCTCAACTCACAAAACAAAAAAGTCCAATCAACCATCATGAGAATAATGATTCTCCTCTCTCTTATTTACAGACTCCCTTTGGGGTCTCTTCTCCTTATTTTAATTTCAGGGGTTACAAGTTTCCCTCCACTTAACCCCAATTCTATCTTCCTTCACAAGTTTTGCCCCAGTTACCCCAATCTACCCAATGTTTCCCAAAAACCATTGGATAATGGGTTTCCCCCTTTAACATTGACTATAAGCTATAAGTTTGGATAGGCTACTTCATCCTCCCTTGAGCAATTAATTAATAAGGAACATTACAGTACCCCCTTCCCGACATTGCTTGGCCTTAAGAAATTGCAAGTTCGGGTGCTTCAAAATGTGTCCCACTATTTTCAAGAGTGAGGGCCTCTAAATTGTCTCATATATTTTCATATTATCACTTTCAACCCATCCAGCTTCATTCAATACAAGTGATGCAACAACCCCTGACTCTTCTTCACATTTTCCACCATCACGAATATTTGCAACTACAAAAATTGCCCATAAATGCTTTGAATTGATTAAGAGACCAACACTGAAGTTAGAGGGATGTTGATGTTAAAACTTTCATAATTACATAATAGAGCTTGATGAAGACTATCTTTCTTACTAAATATTGGCCTCTTCATATTCTTCATGACAATATTTATTGTACCTTCATCTTCCTTATAATGGTCATCGACAAGATCATCAACAACTACATTTTGATTCATCTTTATTGCTTCTTCTTTGGCACTTAGAGCATCATCATTTAGCTTTCTTCTATATATATCATCAAATTCTTCCATTCTCCTAGGTTCTTCCTCTTTCCATCTAAATAGCATCTCATTCCTATCAAGTTTGTCTCTACGAATGTCACCTCGATCTGTCTAATCTCTAATTCTTGCATCCTTATTATAGAAATGATGGTGTAGACTTGCAACTGCTCATGAAATTTTAATCAATGTCACAAGACACAAACCTACTCTATTGCTCCGCAGAATTCAATTCACAATTTAGAACATCAATCACAAACATGCAATGAGAAATAACACACATGCAAACAACATTTTTCCATGGGAAATCAATCTACTAAAAACCCCTATGCCTTCTTGCATTGATATGATGAACAAAGATGCATTACAATTTCTTTTCTCAATTGAGCACAACCTGCAAGTGAATAACCTATTGCTCTGCTCACTGAGAAGTTATGACCCATGCTTAGTCAGTTTTTGCCTCTGCTTGAGCCCCTATTTCCTTGATAAATTAGGCCCCTATTATTTAGGAATTTCTCCAAAATGGATTGTGCAATTTCCAAGGTTGATCACCTGATTGCATGCAACACATGTACACTCAAGACTAGCCTACAACTGATGTTACACTGCCTTGGAATCTCCACCACAATTGGGGAACTCGATTTATCTACATGCACTAGCCACTTTGGGTTGATTGATCAGTTAACTTGATGATCACTAAGTTTAACTGAAGACCCACTGCGCAACTGACCTTCCACTAGTTCCTCCAACAATTATAACTAGTTTAACTGAAAACAACTTGAAATAACTAACCTTGATTGCTACAAATTAGCAATCACACATGCTTAAATGAACTCTAACTCCTCCAACTCAAATATTGACCTAAATGAGGGACAAGAGCCATGTCACCTTACTTAACTGCATCCAAGTTGTCTGTTGATGTGGAAATTCAATTTTTCTCAATTTAATCAAGGCAAAATCAAATTGAAAATTTATTGTTGTATTTTTCAACACTCCCTTTCAACAAGAAATGGATTATCAACCAACCCTATCTTGCAATTGTGGAACTCGAACTTCCCTATTGAAAAGACCTTTGTCAAAATGTCAACATCATGTTCCTCTGTCAGAATGTACTGAACCAACATTATCCGCCTCTGCACATAGTCCCGCAAATGGTGATACCAGATATCTATATGCTTGGACCAATCGTGAAATATTGGATTCTCATAGAGCTTAATGCAACTCTGATTATCATAATAGATCACATTTGGATCCATCATCTGACCAAATAGTCCCACAAGTATCTTTCTAATCTAGATCGTCTCACATGTTGCTTGACATGCAACCATATATTCTGCTTTTGTTGAGCTGAGCACCACATATCTTTGCTTCTTGTTGTACCAAGAAACAATTGTGGACCCAATACTAAAAATTCCACTTGATGTACTCTTTTTGTCGGATGGACTCCTTGCCCAATCTGCTCTATGAAGCCACACATCTTCACTCCCTTTGTCCATTTGTACCATAGTCCAAACTGGGTAGTGCCTCTGAGGTATCGTAAAACATGCTTAATTTCCTTCCAAAATAATTTGGTTGGCCTAACCATAGCTTGGCTCGGCTGGTTGACTGCATATCACATATTTGGTCGTGTGTTCACAAGATACATTAGTGAAACCACTGGGTGTCGATAAATGGTACCATCCACTTCCTCACTTGAACATGCATCCTCCTTCCTCCAGTTGTTCGCTAGAGGTCTCCATGGGTTTACAACTATCCATGTAGAATATCTGTAGTATCTCATTTGCATACTTGCCTTGAGACACAAGCAGTGCCCCATCACCTTGCCATACTTCCAACCCGAGGAAGTCGTGCATGAGACCCATGTCCTTCATTTCAAATTCCCTTACAAGTTCCTCCTTGCAATATATGATCAGCTTCTCGTCCCCAGTGAAAATGAAATCATCAACATATAAGACGATAATAAGCAATTTACCTTCTACCAAGATATGATAAAGGTTTGCATCCACTTCACTTTTGGTGAAGCTCAAACTAGTGAGATAACTATCAGTCCCGGTGTATCAAGCACATGGTGCTTGTTTGAGACTATACAACGCTCGCTTGAGTCTGCACACATGAGACTCTCAATCAAAAGTCTCAAAACCTTCTAGTTTCTCGACGTATACCTCCTCCTCAATAAATCCATTGAGGAATGTTGTTTTTACATCCATCTAGGGGATCTTCCTCCCCATCTGCACAACCAGTGCAAGAATTGATCTAGAGTATCTTGCTACAGGAGCAAAGGTCTCCTCATAGTCAATTCCCTCAACTTGAGAGTATCCCTTGGCAACAAATTTGGCCTTATACTGCTCTATTCTTCCATTTGTTGCATGCTTAACCTTTAAGATCCATCTTGAACCCACAACTGATTTATCTACCAGTCTTTGGACCACTTCCCAAACACTGTTCTTTAAAATGGATTTTTACTCTTCCACCATTGCATCAACCCATATAGGTTTCTCTACTACTTCATCCAAAGATGATGGATCAGTCTCTACAACCTCAGTCATTGGAGCCATGTAACCAATGTACCGATTAGGTGACCTCCTCTTCTTGCACAAATTTGAAGGAGCTCCCACATTCTCCCTCGCATCCTACACATGTCTATCAACTTCCCTAGTTATTTTCCTACCTTCTCTATATGGTTCTGCTTGAGTGGATGTCTCCACTCTTTTCTCCTCTACTTCTGGTTTCTCCACAAATTTCTAAGGCTCCTCCTTTGGAGCTCAAAGCTCATCTTCTGGTGGGATTTGAAGCTCCCTCTCAAGAGAGCATCGCATGGCTTTCGCCTCATCAAACTTTACATCGCTTCGCACAACTGTCATTGTGAGGGATGGCAAGTACACACGGTAGTTGTGGGGAGTTTTTGTGTAACACACAAATACCCCTAATTATGTTATTAGCTCAAGCTTCTTCCTTGATTTTTGGGAGACATGGCAGTATATAGAGGCTCCAAAAATCCTGAAGTGCAACACATCTAGATTTCTCCTCGAGAAAGATTCCTTAGGTGTAAATGAGGACTCTGGTTCTACAAATAGGCTATTGTGTTGCATGCCTCTGCCCACAAATGCAGTGGTAGGCCTTGGCCATGCAACATAGCCCTCACAACTCCTATAATGCTATGGTTGTTTCTCTCAAGCATCCCATTATGTTGTGGGTTGTGGGGTGCTATCAACTCTCATCAAATGCCTTCTTTCACACAATTGTTTTTGAATTCATTCGACACATACTCACCTCTATTATCACTCCTAAGAGCCTCCACCTTCTTGTCGGTTTCTTTCTCAACCAATGCCTTGAATTCTATGAACTTAAAGAATGTATCATATTTCTTCCGTATGAAGAAGATCCAACACTTTTGTGAGAAGTCATCAATAAAAATAACAAAATATTTATGTCTCGCAGTGGAGGCTGTTGAGAAAGGCCCACAGACATCAGATTCAGTCCTTTACAAAACTGCATGTTCTTTGTTGTCCCAACCATGGAATGTGGATTTTGCATACTTCCCCAAGGTACATCCTTTGCATACATCCTACGGCTCAAGTACTCCTTTGAGGAGGCCAATGGTTATTTGCTACATAATCTTCAAGGCGGCATGATGCAAATGGCCAAGTCTTTTGTGCCAAAGTTCACCGACAGCACAACCCTACACTTTCTCTGCCTTAGTTCTTAATGCAACATAATCTTCCACTTCTAGCTTATACATGTTCTTCACACGAACCTTGATCTGCTTCACCTGTCTCGTGGCTATGTGTCTCAGGAATGCTTTTCCTTTGTTGAAGATCACATGATAACCACTGTCTTCCAAAACTACATCAGAGATGGGATTTTTCTTTAGGCCTGAAACGAACATGACATCCTTGATTCTAAGAGGGGAGCTCGACTCCCTCCAAAAGGTGATTGTACCAATCTCGGTCGCGTTGTACCTTCCTTCGTCCCTGAGCTCAATGTGCATCTGCAAATATTTCTCCTCCAGGTCACTGAAAAACTCTCTACAACCTGTCATGTGGAACGATGCACCTGAATCCAAGTACCACATGCTCCCCATCATTGTTTTTTCCATGCATGCAATAAGGGTAAAGTCAAGCTCGAACTATGAATCCTTCTCTAATAACATGTATAAATTATGGTGTATATTTGCAACTTCTCATGAAGTTCCAATCAAAATCACATGACATAAACCTACTCTCCTACTATGCGGAATTCAATTCACAATTTAGAACAACAATCACAAAAATGCAATGAGAAATAACACACATGCACACAATATTTTTCTAGGGGAAAGAAATATGCTAAAAACCCCTATGTTTGCTTGCATTAATCTGGTGAATAAAGATGTATTACAATTGTTTTTCTCAATTGAGCACAAACTGTAAGTGAATAACCTATCTCTCTGCTCACTGAGAAGCTCTGACCCAAACTTAGTCAATTTTTGCCTCTACTTGAACCCCTATTTCCTTGCGTAATTCCTTGACAAATTAGGCCCCTATTATTTAGGAATTTCTCCAAAATGGATTCCGCAATTCCCAAGATTGATCATTTGACTGCATGCAACACCTATACACAAGACTAGTCTACAACTGATGTTACACTGCCTTGGAATCTCCACTACAGTTGGGGAACTCGAATTCTATGGATGCACTAGACATTTTGGGTTAATTGATCAGTTAACTAGATTATCACTAAGTTTGACTAAAGTCTCACTGCACAACTGACCTTCCACTAGTTTCTCCAATAGTTAGAACTAGTTTCACTAAAAACAACTTGAAATAATTGATCTTGATTGCAACAAATTAGAAATCACACATGCTCAACTGGACTCTAACTCCTCCAACTCAAATTTACTAAGTTAATTGAGTGACAAGAGCCATGTCACCTTATTTAACTACATCCAAGTTGTTTGTTGATGTGGAAATTCAAATTTTCTCAATTTAATCAAGACAAAATCAAATTGAGAATTTCTTACTGCATTTTTCAACACTTATCTACTTTATCTCTTTCTCTAAAAACTTTTTTTTCTTACATTGCAATCATCTACATTTTCTTGTCACCCCAAAATATACCTCTCTATTCCTTTGGATTCTCCAAAATTTATTTATCATACTAGTTCTTCCTATCATTAGCATCTTTGCTCTTTCTCGGATGTTGATGGTCCTCCCTTTCGCATATTCTATTATCCTGTCCTCTTATCTTATGTTTCTAGTGCAAGTGCATGTTTTCCACCGTACCATCAAATATTCCTCACCTCCCCAACAATAAGAATGCCTGCGTTCTCAAACTGAGCTTACAAAACATGATCTCTCTTCATCAGTTATTGTCTCTTTATCTAAAGTTGGTTTGGAAGGTGACAAGAATGCCTCACATTTGGATAAATCTTTCTTAGCTTTAGCAACCTTGAATTGGGAGAGAGATAGGCTCCTCTCAAGCTTCCTAACTATTTTACCCTTTTTAATTTTGGTCGTTGCTAGTTTCATTTTCTTCAATTCTTCACTATCAATGTGCTTTGACCATATGTCTTTGGCTTCTAAAGATTCTATTAGAGTTTCAACAATACTATGTCCAACTTCGACTTCCTCAGTTACAACTGGATTTGTTGAAAATGCTTTTACCCATGTCCTCTCTTCCTCATCTTGAGGAACTTGTGTCAGTGCCTCTCTCTCCATTAATGCAATTGAAATAGTCGAAGAAAGAAAGTCCTTTCCTCTAAAGAACGCAATGAACTCTTTATTTCTTAAAATAAGAGTGCCTCTAGTGAACCTCTTAATTTCTTCAGTCATTCCTTCATTGGTAGTATTTCGAACACCCCGTTTAACTGTTGATTTTTCATGCTCTTTTCTAATTTGATAA